>SNQJ01S0027836.1:12148-43920 GCA_010110895.2 Picea sitchensis
TATACATCTATATAATATATAATTTGAGTGGGTTTAATGGTGTGTTTTTTTTTGAATTAAGGTTTAAATCCAGAGGGGAATAGAGTATGCATATTTAGACTTTATCAATCAAATCACTACGGAGGTATACATACCCTACTCCCTTTCGATTTGAACTTATGACTTCTTAGAAGGAAACATATATTCTTAATCATTAGACCCACTCAGGATGTACATATAGATATATATACATCTTTTAACTCTATATATACATTGATGATGATGTTGATGATGATTACTGTCAATTGAGATCGAATTGGTCTATCAGACCTTAAGAAGGCAAGGAATTACTTGCAATTCTTTAGAAGAGAAGCTTTTCAAGATCACCATAGTTTTGTTGAGTTAAAATGTTATGAAGATTAGTAGTGTGACAAATATTTTGAAATTGAGATCTAATCTGAGTATAAGTTGGACAATCTAAGAGAAAGTGTTTTTCATCTTCAACCCTCTTAATTTCACAAACGTGACACACTCTTTCATCCCATAAAAATTTAAGAATTAACCAACACCTACATAATATTAACTTTTAAACTTTAAATTAAAAAATACATTTATATCAATATTTATTAAAATTAATTATAATTTATAATTTATAAATAATAATTCATTCTTTGTTAACATTTAAAATATCCCCCATCCTAATTACATAAAAAAAAAAAACATCGCTCACCTATCTATATGATTGAACCATATTTCTTTTTTTATTGTAAAAAAAAAAAGGAAATTATCCTCAATGGCCATTATATTTAAAAAAAAACAATGGTCACGCATCTATATTATTGAAGGATGCCCCTTTTTCTTAACTCAAAATGAAAAACTAGAGAGGATATTAAAAGGAATGTATCTTTTGATGGCCATTATATTTAAAAAGAAACAATTGTCACGGATCTATATTATTGAAGGATGACCCTTTTCTTAATTCAAAATGAAAAAGTAGGGAGGATATATATTATTGAAGGATTCTCTTTTTTCGTAAATTATAAAAAATTAGGTAAGTGAAAATCAATTCCTATAGCTCACACAACCAATCAAAAGAGTATTTCAACCTCTTCTTGATTTCAATCTCAATGTTGATAATGATTTGATACAAGAAGAGATTAGTAGTTCCTCTAAAAATTCATGGTCATTCACCCCAAGTAATACACACTCAAATGGGAAACTTGAGGGAAGAGATAAAAAAGAAGGTTCAAAACAAATTTGGACAAAAAAAAATTCACAAATTTGTTGGAAGCTTCTTTTTTATGGGACTAGTGTATGTCACCTAAATGGTGTTGGTTATTGGGCACATACGATGCAGATAGAGTTGTTTAAACTTAAAGGGCATAAGTTGGAGATAAAGTTGTACTGGCTTGAGTCAGAGATCAATATAAGGCCAAAATTGTTCATGCAAATTGAAACATCCATACAACTAATTGGTTATTTTCAACAATCATGCTCTTATTTGTACTTTTTCACAGCCCTCTATACTTTTAGTCAAATATAATACATGCCACTCAAGCACCACTATTGATTCCTAATAATTGTGGTGTAAGAACATCAAATTGCTACTTTTATACGGTCTTTGGTAGCTTTGTTTGTGACAAAGGTGTTAAAAGTCATTTTAAGTTGCCTGGCATACTATGCCTATGGAAGGAGAGAGTGCTTATAATGTTGATATATTCACATTTGGAACTTTATCTTCCGGTGATAGAATGTTTCCTGATTCATGGCTATGATTTTTATAAAGATCTTGATTCATTTATGGGAAATTATGAGAGTTCAACTTTCTACTCACTGAATCTATGTAATGATAACAATGATTATTGTTGTGTTTGGACTTTTAAATCTGGTTGGTTATGTGATTTTAAAAGAAAGCATAGATTAAGGAGTTGATATTGGATCTCATACCATACAAACAACATACAACATGATGAATGATTTGAAGCACACATACTTTACTTTAGTAAAAGTTGATCCAGTAACTTGAGTGATTCCCAAAATGTTTTTGTTATGATGTTAATGAATTATGTGAGCATTTTTTCTAGGAACTCTTTGCATGGATGATTTTAGGGGCTAAATTTCGCTCATGGACTAATTTTCCATGGTTTTTCCAAAAACGAGATTCGATATTTTAAAAATGATTCACCCAAATTCTATAGGATAAAATTATTTTACCTTAAAAATCGCCAAAAGTTTATAAAAACTATATAAAATCCTTATAAATTTGAATACTTTTACAAAAATATCGCCAAACATTTATAGTTGGAATATGAATGATTGGTAAGATTCGCCAAGGTTTCTACATTTAAAAAAAAAAAATCCATCCTTAAAATCATCCCTGACTCTTTGCACATATAATTCTTTCAAGGATAGGAGATTCTAAAATGTATTGGCTACTACTGACATTTAGATGTTCTATAAGTTTTCATATTAGAGGAGGATTATAATCACCTAGGAGAAGAATAACTAGTGTTTAGATGTTCTATGAGTTTTCATAATATAGGAGGATTGCAATCACTTAGGAGAATGATAATTGGTGTTTAGATGTTCTATGGGTTTTCATACTGGAGGAGGACTGTAATAACTTAGGAGTGGGATAACTAGTCAACTTCTGGCACTTTTCGAATAGTGAGTGAAAACAAGGGAAAGCAATTTTGTCCAACAAGGTCAACAATTATGGATTTTTATTGTCTTTGTAATTGTGCATGTTAGAATTATAGAAACCATAATTTAGTTCTCACAAGGGTTTTCAATGTTTTCAAATCAATATGTACTAACAAAATTTGTGAATTCTACAGATTTCATATTGAAATTTAGCAAAATTTGATCACCAAGGAACAAAACGTTGGTCATTGTCCGACTCTAACCAATTATGTAGAGTTTATGAAACACTCTTTTTAAGTGTATAAATATTAAAAATAAACTGACTTGATTTTTTGTTCTATACTAAAGAGTCATATCATAAGCTATATCTATATTTCTAAAAGTGGAAAATTGGCAAGGGATTTTTACTAAAGGAAGACTAATGTTTTTTTTTTTTGTTCTTCACATTATTTCTATCACACATAGCACATGCCCACTTGAAGGATCCATAATATGACCCAATTTAAGGACCATATCAAGCATATTGGTATTCTACTTTCTATTGATCCTATACTTCAATTAAACATTATTATCATTTCTAAAAGAGCATTCTAATACACCGATACTCTACTTTCCATTGGTTCTATATTCCAATCAAACATTATTACCATTTCTAAAAAAAATTTTGGTATTATGCTTTCCATTGATCCTAGATTTCGATCAAACAATATTACCTAAATGTATTTATTGGTCTTGGATTGTACACTTGCATTTCATAAAGTTACATGAACTTGACAATGTTCTCAGTTTAAATAGTTACTAGGTTATCAAGGGTATTAAAAAAAATAACTACCTAGTATGAGATAGAAATTGCAGAGTCCTAACCTTGTTGGAAAGTTTCCACTATAAGATGGACATCCAATAATGTAGGTTTGATAATATAGTCTTTTTCATATTTTCTTTAAGCATACAAATGTAACTTTCCAGTACAGAATGGAAATCCAATAATGTAGGTTGGATTATATAATCTTTTTCATATTTTCTTTAATCATATAAAAGTGAGTCAATGACCTTTTAATCTTCAGTGTTTTGGACAAAATTTTCAAGAAATCATGATTATTTGCACAAGATTATGATTTTTTTTTTTTTTCGATCTTTCCAAACTATGATGAAAATGAGAACACACAAATCCACCTTTTAAACCAAATCATAAGAGACCAATTGCAGGTTTTAATTTACTACCACAACAAAAAGTATCATAGGAGATGTAATTGGTAAGAAAGGACTTTTATGTTTCACTGAGAATGTCGATCTTAAACATGTTAAGCTTTTGGTTGTTGATGGGACCCACATTCAAGAATGTTACAATCATTCCAAATAAGAGGTTAAAGAGTATGGAATAGTTCTTACAAGTTGTCCATGAAAGATATATTCATTTTATTGCATGTGTAATTTTATGTATGGTTTACTTTTTAAGATGGTTTCCAAAGGTTGCTTAGTATGTTATTTTCAAAAGTTTCTTTATGCCATTCATATTCTCCAATTATTATTTAAAGCTTCTTATTGAGGTGAAGGAAAAAGACGAGTTTATTTTTCCTATGAATTTTATGAATTTGATTGATATTTTTTTTTTAATTAAAATCATTCAAAAAATATTACATCAAATAATAATTTTTTATTTCTTTATTTTTTTTCAATCTTTCTCATCTTCTTTTTCATGAATTTTTCCAATAACTAATTCACATGACTAAAATTTACATTAATAATACTTCACACACAATTTTTTTATCCAAATCCATATAAAACAATAAATTAAATAACATAATTCACAATCCCTCATTTTCAAATTTTCAAATGTTCTCTACCACATTGCCTTTTGCTTTTAAGTGGATTAAATATCACCCTCTCTATTCAATCTCTGTATAAACTTATTTGAGTGGATTAAAGATTACCCTCTCCATTCAATGTCTCTATCACCATATCATTTTTCTGGCATAAATAATGCCTTTTGCTTTTAAGTGGATTAAATATCACCCTCTCTATTCAATGTCTGTATAAACTTATTTGAGTGGATTAAAGATTACCCTCTCCATTCAATGTCTCTATCACCATATCATTTTTCTGGCATAAATAATAAAGTAAGAGAAAAAACAAAGAAGATGGGTCCTACAATTTACTAAAATTTATATATGAAATCAATGTTATCATAGTTAACTAATTCTATAGAGATTTAAAGATTTGATATTTTCTTCCAATAGAGTAAGAAACATAAAAACAAAGAAGACGGGTCCCACAATTCTGTATGAAATCAATGTAAGAAACATAAAAACAAAGAAGATGGGTTCCACAATTCACTAAAATATATGTATGAAATCAATAACATAGTTAGCTAACTAATGCTATGCAGATTGAAAGATTTGATCTTTGCTTCAAAGTTGATGATAATGAAACTATGAACGTTTTATGTGAAATTTTAACTAACACATGAATACATATCCATCGTTACAAATATGAAACATAAAAACAAAGAAGATGGGTTCCACAATTCACTAAAATATATGAAATATATGTATGAAATCAATAACATAGTTAGCTAACTAATGCTATGCAGATTGAAAGATTTGATCTTTGCTTCAAAGTTGATGATAATGAAACTATGAACGTTTTATGTGAAATTTTAACTAACACATGAATACATATCCATCGTTACAAATATGAAACATAAAAACAAAGAAGATGGGTTCCACAATTCACTAAAATATATGAAATATATGTATGAAATCAATAACATAGTTAGCTAACTAATGCTATGCAGATTGAAAGATTTGATCTTTGCTTCAAAGTTGATGATAATGAAACTATGAACGTTTTATGTGAAATTTTAACTAACACATGAATACATATCCATCGTTACAAATATGAAACATAAAAACAAAGAAGATGGGTTCCACAATTCACTAAAATATATGAAATATATGTATGAAATCAATAACATAGTTAGCTAACTAATGCTATGCAGATTGAAAGATTTGATCTTTGCTTCAAAGTTGATGATAATGAAACTATGAACGTTTTATGTGAAATTTTAACTAACACATGAATACATATCCATCGTTACAAATATGTCATTATATATACCCTATGAACCTATTAATATACAAAGCAATCATGAGTCCATATTCATCATTATAAATATGTTATCATCGTTACAAATATGTCCTTATTTTTACACTATGAATCTATTAATATACAAATTATTTTTACACTATGAATCTATTAATATACAAATCAATCATGATTCCATATTCATCGTTATAAATATGTTATCATTGGACATTTAAAAAATATTTATTTATATAAAAAAAATGGAAATGAGAGATTAGAACTTTATATTAGTTGCTTATTGTTTTTGCATGAGATTTTATAACATTAAAATTTTATTTAAAGTATGTTATTTTAATTTTTTTTTTTTCTAAATAAAAATATATATTACTTTGCTTTAGCAGAAAATTTGTGTGTCTGAATGTACATGATAGCATGTCAACTGTTCTACCACCATAGAGGAAACTAGAATGCGTGGACATGACAACTGTTTATAGTTCCAAAACTTTAAGAAAAAACGACAACTGTCGACATACAAACAAGAGGACTTGCAACCTATTCTGCCACTAGCGTGGAAAATAGAACATGCAGTGGACTGAGTGCCCCGACCACCTATCGAACTTGAAATTATCAATCCTAAACCAGAGACTATAGTATGCAAAAATTGCAAAAACTTATCCATTGATCAAGTGAAAAAACCCGTGTGAATGCTAGACATGGGGTGAGCCCGGGCGTCCATCTTGACGTAGTCTAAAGGTGAAGGGATGGCAGCAAGTCGGGCAACGATTCTTCTCAAGCTCGCTTGATAGGGAATCATACATGGCATCCATACGTTTGTTGAAGAAACTTTGGCGGTGCTGCTGCTCTGTTAGGTCCCTTCTCATCTCAAAGATTAAGATCAAGTGGTCTTCTGTGACTCTGTAGGAGTCTAGATATGGGTGACTATGGTCATCTTGATCCTGATATTCATCCATGGTGGCAACAGTGGAGTCATTTGCAATGATAGAGTCCGTGACAGGGTCTTCATCCATGGTGGCGGCTGAATTTTGTCCTGAGTGGTCATCCGGAGGTGAGACTTCTTCTTCCACAATGCAACCCATCACAACTGACTCCTGAAAGGGAATAGTGGTGTAGGTGGCAGACTGCTGCTCCAAGGCGGTTAATGGCAAGAAAGGAAAAAATTCCTCCCAATTTGGCGTAATTTCTTCTTCCACCGAACATCTGCCATGGAGACCCTCTGTACTAGGAGGATGAGGCTCTAGTTGATCCTATTCAAACCAATTCTGACCAAAGGAACTTGGATGGTCTCCGCCTAGTGTGAGAGCTCGAGAGGCAGATCCTGGGAGGTAGTGTATGCCATGGAGATCATTTGTGCTGGGAGGAGGAGGCTCTAGTGGAGCTTGTGCAAACCAATTCTAACCAGAAGAACCCAGATGGTCCCTGCCTGACATGAGATCTTGAGAGGCAGGTCTTGGGTGGTTGTGTCTGCCAAACCAGCTATAGTAGGTTGGCCCTCATTGGGGCTTGCCTCTTTCTCGAGGCATGGTTGAGCAGAGCACCAGGCAGACTGAAATTTCAGCAGAGCAAGCTAACTATTTGAGCAGAATTAGCGGAATGATGTTGCACTTTGGGCCCAAGTGCCCAATATAGAACTTCCCGTAAGGTGAAAATATCAGGAGGACGGAGGCACTGATGGCTCTGGTAGCCATTAGTGCATGTGTAATGGTCATAACCGAAATCGTACTGAAGCTGAGGAGTTTAGACTGGGCCTCTATTAAGGCCCAACACACTAAACCTTGGTTCTCATGCAGACTAACCATCATGACTAGACGAGGGGGAGGGTGGTGGTGAGGGGATTTAAATGCCCTCATAATCACCCCATCCAAGGAATGAAATTTTAATTTTATTTGAAGCATGAGATTTTAATTTTTTTTTTCACGAAGACAAAATTTTTATAACGTTATTTTTGGATATTTAAAAAATCTTTATTTATGTGAGATTTTAATTTTTTTTTTTTTTTTTTTTTTTTTTTTGTTTTTGTTTTTTGGATATTTAAAAAATCTTTATTTATGTAAAAAAAAAAAACATGGAAATGAGAGATTAGAGTTATAGTGATTGTTATTTTTCCTGCGTGGAGACTTTTATAACATTAAAATTTTATTTGAAGCATGAGATTTATTTCTTTTTCAAGAAAAATTATTAAAGGAGATGAAATAAAATTCAAAATTTAATCATTTTAAATGAATAAATAAATAAATATTTTTAAATTAAAATTATTTAAAAATAAATAATAAATAATAGAATGAAACAATAAGGAAAACTAAAATTAAAAGGAAAGCACATCCTTAAAATGCACTTATTAGTCCCTACCGGCTGCAGAGGGACTATATAAGGATCGAGCAATATTGACTTTATATTAGTTTGTCGTTTGACTACAAATTTTTGCATAATCTCTATTGTTCGAACTAGAGAACTAAAAACATTATTTTTTATATAATAAAAAACCCTTATATGTCATGATCTCATTGGATAATATATTTGAGGTCTTATTGCCAACTTCTCTATTCCCAATGTTTTATATGTTGGCATATCCAAAGTTTTTATCATCTATGGTCTTTTTGAATTTGTAATATTCATATTGAAATGTTTAGATATCCAAAGTTTTGAGCATGGATAGTCTATTTTTTATTAGTTGACTTCATATTACTTTGTCCTCTGAGTAATGTTTTTTTTACACAGTCTCCATTGTTCGAACTATTGTTATTATTATTATTATTATTTTTATTATTATTGCATACTTAGAGAGGCATTTTCATTATTGCGTACGTAAACAGGCCTACCACACTGCATTCTTTCTTAAATGTCTGCACATCGCGAGGCCCTTTGACAGTTCTAAAAGCCTTAAGTGTTTACCTAACAGGCCTCATAACCTTAAATGTTTACTCAACATGCGTGTTACAATACAATTTCCTACGATTTTTTGATACAGTCTTGTCTACAATGAATTTGGGCAATATTATTCTTCACCGACATTACTGGTTCATTGGTTGATGCTTGCTCGTTGGTTCGTTCGATGTTGCTTGTTGTTGTTTGATTCAACTTTGCAAATTTGACGTCCAACAATTGTAGTTAGACCTCTTGGTGCTTGTTCGCTGGTTTGTTGTTTGATGCTTGCTCTTGTTTGCTTCAACTTTGCAAGGTTGGGGTCCTGCATCCGCAGTTGGGCCTATTGTTGCAGTTTGGAGTTGCGATTCTATCGTTCCTCGTTCAAAGGTAAGTTTCAGTGCCATGGTTTCATTGCTATTCCTTATTTGTTGTTTAATATTTGCAGCTTGCAAGCAAGAATTTTCAATACTAGGAGTCCTTGGGTTAAAACCTCTTGCAGAACACCTTTCTGTGTGACTGCTACGACTAGAGAAACAATCGTTTTCTATTGTCTTGTCCTTGTTCTTGTTGCAACCATAGTGACATATAAAAAATAAAATTGATTTTTTATCCCCATTTTTTTCTGGTCCTGAAAACCATACGTTTGGTGCATTTATCCCAATTTGTTCCCTTCCAAAACTTCTTGTTCCCCTTTGAATGTCGATGTTGGATATAGAACCCACATTTGTTGCAGCCACAATGAAATATAAAAAAGGAAATCAAATTTTTCGCCTCACATTTTCTGTTCCTGGAAACCATACGTTTGGTGCATTTTTTCCAAGTTGTTCCCTTCCAATCACATATGCCAATTTCCACGTCATGGATATCACACCATAAATCATTCGAAAATAGAAATGCAAAGGGGTTTAGAAAATGAATTCAGAGTTGTCATTGTGGAGCAAGCATCTGGCATGACCTTGTGACAGGGCATGCTTTTATTCTCTGAATCAAAAACCTCGTCCACCTGTTGGTTTTGTGTTGTCCTTTATGTCTTGCAAAGCATCTTCTTCCACTGAAACGATTATAGGATGCACACATGGAATAGGTTAAAAAATGATATGCCTTGAATACTCGGTCTTTGTGCTAAACAAATTTATAGTGTTTTTTCATTTGCATTGTCTCTTCTGTTTGGTTCACTGTTCATAGTATGTTTGTTTGTTTGTCATATGTTGTAGTGACTAGGAGGATTGAATTTGACAGGAAGAAGGTTGAAGGATACATAGAAGAATTGGTATGCAGTTCCGCACATTTAATTTTCTTTTTTCTTTTTTTCTCTATTTGCATATAAACTGAATATAGCTAAGAAACATATTGAAAATCACAACGTAAGAGATGAAGAAAGTAATGGATGTTGAGTCCTATGAAATATATACAGACTCCATTGTACATGAAAACATTGACCAAGTATTGCATAGCTATGGTATTTTTAGATTGGATGCATTCTCGTATATTGTAGGAGATTCCTCTTCAATGCATTTCAAGTTCTATTGCATTTTCGTTATTCCTTGACCCACCTGTGCAATGGATTGATAGATTATTTCTTGGGATGTTTAGAAAATGGAAACATTGAGGCATTGGAGTTGTATCAATATGAATTGACATATGATTTTCTTTGCCAGTTGCATGGAATACATGATGTCACCATGTATTTTTCAAAGATGTGGTTGTCTGCATCTGCAATTCTGCCTGCACATGAGAGGGGAATTTGGGGAGATACATTTTGTATATGGTGGTTGTCCAAGTGGATGAATATATCAATTGTAATATGGTCATTGAAAAGAAAAACAAGATATCTATTATTCAACAAAATTGCATCTAGCGATCCATATTGCATCTTGTTCCATGATGCCAATCCTGTCGGTGGTCATTATGAACCACTACTCTATAGAAAACTATCCATATGTAATCTTGGAGGACCTCATATTTACTTGCCCCTCATTTACAAAGACTTTGAATCACATTGGAAACAAATTATGCATCATATACACTCCCATGGCTTGCACATAGTGACAATTATTGCATCTAGTTTTGGAGATAGTCTATTCAATGCAATTTGCTATTTGGTATCAACATAGTTCTATGTGCAGTCATTGCGGATTTACACTATACAATACTTTTGCAATGAAATTATAGGCGAAAACCAATAGGCTTTTAGTTGCTTGCATCAACACCTTTTACCATATCTCCTAGAAAGTATGCCGACAATTGGAAGTTGGCAACAATACCTTGTAAACGTGGCACTTCCATATGAGAAAGGAAATGTAGAGGGTGATAGATTATGTTTTCAATGGCTATATAACATATTTAGAGTAAATATCCAGGTCTGGTCGTCCCTGTCAGATGGTACTTTCCATTCCTACTGTACTGATTCAAACTATGATCGAACAATTGACATCATCATGTTGAAAAAAGATACACCACATATCCATTATCGAACTTTGATGACAAATACTACTAGCTCAGGGTCCATTGTCCATGCCACCCAAACCGCATTGAATTTGCATAAGCGTCACATGCTATTTAATGAGAATGAAACTCATCCCAATTGTGATGAGGCCATACAGAGCTTAAACAAAAAATGTAGAATAACTTATCACAACTTGAAAAAGGTCATACATGAGAGAAAAAAATACATTGGTAGTATAAGAAATACTACCAGTTCAGGATCCAGTGTCCATGCCACCCAAACCACATCGAATTTGCATAAGCATCACATGTTATTTAATCAAAATGAAACTCATCCCAGTTGTCATGAAGTCATCCAGACCTTGAACAAAAAATGTAGACTAACTTATCACGACTTGAAAAAGGTCATACGTGAGAGAAACAAATACATTGGTATGCTTCCTTCTAGCTAGAAACTCACATATCACAACCTAAAAAAAATGGTTCGTGCACAATACAATCTCATTTTCACATTTACTGCTGAACAAAAAACATCACATTTCGAATGAAAAAGAACATCACAGTTTTCATCATCGAGATGGTGAGGATGCAATGCTCATAAGAAATGTCATTTCCACCTCCAACATGGCTTGTCAACAAGTGAAACTAGTTTCCAGTGGGAATCATAAGTTAACCTACCAAATCTTGAAAAAACAGATACGTGAGAGAAACAGGTACGACCACATATCCCACAATCGTCATGGTGCTAACCGAGAGGAAAAACTCACATTTCGTGGGACAGAGCCAACACTATGCACTGCTAGCAATGAAAACTAACAAACACTTTCTACGCATACTTGTCTAGTGAAGAAATATGCAAAACAGATCTATATGAAACAAATTAAAGACACTCCTTCCATTGCATGTGCAATTTGTGATCAATTGAATTTCGCAAAAAACACTATGTATTTCACACTTGATTTGGAAGCATAATACCTCAACTTGACACTAAATGATAGAACATTTTCCAGTGGTAATATTTGTCTTCCATTCAAACGATCACTTGAAAATGGAAAATTGCCACACTTTGCAACGCCTTACCAAATAAGATGTAATACACCACTACCAGATGTAAGTACACTTATAGAACTTGAAGAGAGACTTGTGTCTTTGCGAATTTCATTTGCACAAATCAGACCCTGGGGCTATAAATGACCCCAAATGAGCTTAATAGGATCAATTCTTAATGTTCATGTCCAACTAGATGTTTTACAAAAAGTCTTTCCAAAATTCATTAGCGATACAATGACAATTGTTGTAGCTCTCAAAAGACGCTTGCAATGGAATAATGCATACCGAACAGGTAAAGTGAGTGTACATGTTGTCATGAAATCATTAAAATAATTATGTTCCAGGGCCTTGTACAAAGCATAAAACATTTGTATAAATGAGAACTGGAACAATGTTCTTGTAGAAGGGAATGACAACTCTACACAGACTCTCGAGACTGCTAGTGAATTTGATACAAGCGATGAATCAAAGAATGAAAGACCTGCTGAAACATTGATACATGGATTCACTGACTCACAACGCATTCGTGACTTGCAAAACAAGATTGTCGAAATTGCACTTGCTGAGGGGAAACATCCACTTGGAATATTCAAGGACAAATTTGCTGAGGAAATGAACTTCCCAACATTGTTCTATGGAGATACACGTCCCAGTGACTTTACGGAATGATTCAGCTACCATAAAATAGTTCAATGGGAACTGCTACATTCAAGTGGTGACTTCTCATGTCACATAAAAAATTTGTTTTTCAAAACAATGCGCATAATAATCGAGCAAGTGTTGTCTTGCATGTGGGTGCGAATAAGAAAAGGCCAGCTACAAGGAAGAAATTTATTGGCCAAAGATGTCAAGTACAAAGAAAACTAGAAAAAATCCTGAAATCTGATATTGGATACATAGATTTCAAAAACATTCGCATCTCTCCTAACTATTTGCAACAAAACAGGAAAAATATTTTTGCAATGATCTAAAAATTGGGACCGCCAACATTTTTCATCACATTTACAAGTGCAAAGCATCACTGGGATCCGTTGGTGGCTACGGTGTCTGCATTGTATAGGAACAAGAAAAGGAAAAAACAAAATGATACATTGGAAAATGATGACATTGACTACCTCATAAGAAAAGACTCAATGACATGTACTCGCTATAATAGACATAGAATAAATGCTTTGAGGCAATTGATATGCCATGAAGAAACATTTTTCAGAAAAATATCAAACTACTTTTTTGTGACTGAGTTCCATAATAGGGGGAGTGAGCATGGCCACACATTGTTGTGGATAGAGGGTGCACCGGTCTATTGAAATGAAAACAACTCACATAGTGAAAAATTTGTGGACAAATACATAACATGCAACACAGATCATTTCGATCCAGAACTTTCTAAAGTTCATTGACATTATCATACAAGAAGCTGTAAAAAGAGAAAAAAATCACATTGCAGATACAACTTCCCTGTGCCACCAATGAGAAAAACAAGAATAATAGAGCCACTCAATTTAGAGGACAATGTTGTCATTGAGAAATCTAAATCCTTGTTCGCATTTCTAGAACAATGAGACTTTGATGAGTTAATGAGCTTCGACGACTTCTTGGCAGAGCTAAATCTAACAGAAGATGAGTACATCCAAAACTTACAATGTACACTTAAATAACCAACAATTTTCCTTAAACGAAAACTTTCCCATATTTGGAACAATAGTTTCTCCAAGGACATGCCAGTTATGTAGAATGCAAATACAGATGTGTAGTATGTCCTCAATGCATATGCTACAACATCATACTGTACCTCGTATATGACAAAGGTTGACAAATCTATGACAAGTGCATTCAGAATAATACGCAAAGAACATGAAAGAAGTGATATTGATGCTATGCAAATGATACGTACGCTTGTAAATACATTACTTAATCTTCAACAAATGTCTGCTCAACAAGCAGTGCACATCGCACTTTCCCTGCCCCTCAATTGTAGTTCAAGGAAATGTGTCTTCATAAACACATCTCCACTTGAGAAACACATATTTGTGCTTAAACCACCATCTTTGCTAGAACAAGAGCTTGACAATTTAGACATACTATGTCGCTCTATTTTTTATTATTACCTCTAACGTCCATCTCCTATTAAAAATATCTGCTTAGCAGAGTTCGTATCGTATTACTAAAAAAATGGTGAACCCATATCGAAAAGAAAAAAATCCTCTGTAATACGCTTTGTCAAATACAACAAACATACTAACTATGAAAACTATTGTAGAGAAAAACTACTGTTATACGTTCCATTTGATCAAAATGAAAACACATTAAAACATAACTTCCCTACATGGGAAGTTGCATATATTTCATCTGAGAATACAATACAAACCAATGAATCTAGATTTGCATACAATGTTAATCCAACATGGGGTGATCTAAAAAATACAGTTCATTAACTAGAAAAATCTAACAATGTTGATGAGACATTCACAAACCGTAAAACAACTAGAACTCTCTGTGAGTCCTATGACTTGCAAGTAGATTTACCTCATCCTAGAGCAGCCAACATTGAAAAATGCATCAACCTTGGCTTTCAAGTCACAAAACATCCTTTACTTATTAAAAATAACGAATACCACAGAGTCAAGCGTCTATTGAATCAAGAGCGACAAACAATTCTAAAGGACATTGCGATTAAAAAATGCTTGAACATGCACACTCCTATGCACTTGTTCCTTACATGCGGGGCGGGAACATGCAAGCCATTCAGAATGAAATCACTATTCCAAATTCTTATACGAATCTATGATTCAAACATTTCCTCTGATCCTATGAAACCAAAGGGGCTAATAGTTGCATACACAAGAAAAGATGCATATAATGCAGGTGGAACAACAATCCACTCTGCAGTTTTGATGCCTTTTAACAAGTCACAGTTTCTTCCACTTAGCAAGGAAATGTTAGATACCTTGTCTAAGCTTTATGAAGAATTGCAACTTGTCTCCATAGATGAGGCATCTTTGATTGTAAGTTGCTTCTTGTATTCCATTGACAACTGACTGAGAAACATAAAACATGTGCACACCAAATACTTTGGAAACATTGACATGATATTTTGTGGGGATCTTTACCAGGCGCAACCCATCCAAGAGTCTTTGATATTTGAACAACCTACGGTCAATATGTAAACAATGATGCATGAATTCTAGAAAGACAAATTAAAATGCTTTGAACTACATACTACAATGCACCAAACAGATGAAACATTTATTGCAATTTTGAATAGAATGCAGACAAACAACCAAACACATGATGACTTAACATATATAAATTCAAGGTGCATGTGTTTCTATCACTTGATAATTATCAGATTAGTGTTGTTGTGTGAGGCATACAATTCTTTTCTCCCTTTCTTTTTCCTCTTTTATACTTATCCGTTTTTCCCTTTTCTTCTTCCCTCTCTTATCCGTTTTTAGCTCTATACTTAGTCTCATATCTATGCTCGCGGGTTCTCGGTGTGGTAGAGTGCGAAATTCTAAATCCATCTATATCTTCATATCACGAGTCCGACTGACCGCCATTCGTTTTCATACTCAGCCAATTTTATGGCTGAGGGTTCCCACGTAGGCGCCATCGAACTCTCATGCCCCGTGTTCGGGGTATACATCTTGCACCCAAAACTTTGGTGATTTAAAATTCGACCCCAGACTCCTCAAAATCCCAAGCCTCACTCTACCTACGATGACTTCATATGAATGATTGCATATAAGTATGCGAAGTCATATATTTTGTCTATGTCTTGTTGAGATAGATATAAACAACATCTCTTTTATCTTGAACTGGGGTTTGTTGAACTCCAACTATATTCCATGGCTGAGAATTTTTTTCGCATAGTTGATGTGTTTCTATCACTTGATAATTATTAGACTAAGTGTTGTTGTGTGAGGCATATAGTTAGTTTCTCCCTTTATTTTTCCTCTTCTATACTTACCCATTCTTCCTTTTTCTTCTTTCCCTCTATTATCCATTTTTGTTTCTATACTTAATCGCATATCTATGCTTGCGGGTTCCCGGGGTGGCGGCATTAGAAATTCTATATATATTCACATCACAGGTCCGATCGAGTTCCGTTTGTTTCCATACTTAGCCAATTTTATGACCACGGGTTCCCGCATAGGCGCCATCAAACTCTCATGCCCCGTGTTTAGGTATACATCTTGCACCCAAAACTTCGGTGATCTACTATTCGACCCTAGACTCCTTGAACTCGCAAGCCTCACTCTACCTATGATAACTCCATCTGACCGCCCCACCTTTCCATACTTAATACCAAGTGTTGTTGTGTGATGCATAAAGTTCTTTGCTCCATTTATTTTTCCTCTTCTATACTTTCTCATTTTTCCATTTTCTTATTCCCCTCTATTATCAGTTTCTGGTTCTATAGATAGTCGCATATCTATGCTCGCGAGTTCCCGGGGTTGCGAAGTCAGAAATTCTATATCCATTTGTATCTTCACATCATGAGTCCAACTGAATGATGTTTGTTTCCATACTTAGCCAATTTTATGGGTTCCCGGCTAGGCCCTATCGAACTCTCATGCCCCGTGTTAAGGGTATACATCTTGCAATCAAAACTTCGGTGATCTACAATTCGACCCCGGGCTCCTCAAATTCACAAGCCTCACTCTACCTATGAGCTTGTTGAAATAGATATAAACAAAATCTCTTTGGAATTCAACCAGGGTTTGTTGAGCTCTAGCTATATTTCATGGATGAGAATGTTTTTCCCATATTTGATGTGTTTCTATAACTTGATAATTATCAGACTAAGTGTTGTTGTGTGAGGCATAAAGTTCTTTGCTCCCTTTCTTTTTCCTCTTCTATACTTAGTTTCATTTCTATGATCGCGAGTTCCCAGGTGGAGGATTGAGAAATTCTATATCCATCTATATCTTAACAACACAAGTTCGTCCAACCGTCGTTCGTTTCCTTAGTCAATTTTATGGTTGCGAGTTCCCGGGTAGGCATTATCGAACTTTCATGCCCCATGTTCGGAGTATACATCTTGCACCCAAAACTTGGGTGATCTACAATTCAACCATGCAATACTTGAATTCACAAGCCTCACTCTACCTACGATGACTCTGTTTAACTTCCCCGCCTTTCCATACTTAGTCGATTCTTCAAAGTTTCACGGGTTCACGGACTCCCAGGTTCACAAAATTATCAAAGCATTTTTTTCTCCCCTCCATCCCCGCCACCTTCACCCCTTCCCAATGCACATTAATTATGATTTTATTAGTGACATCTCACCACAAATGTTCGAAAATATTGGCATTAATAAGTGGAAAACTCAAGGACATCTCACATTAAAATGAATTAATGGGAGAATATTATGGAATCTGATGAGTTTTTTTGTGTCAATCTTGAATTGGATTTTTTTTGTTTGGTTATTTTAGTTTTTTGAAGACATCATTGTAGCAAGAATGCAATATTGTGCTAGCCCATTGTCATCTACAAAGGTGTTGACATGATGCACCTCTTTAGTATTGTGCATATATTACCACTTGGCATATTTGAGAGTATGCTTGCATATGAAAATTTTAATCCACCCTTCAAATTTGAACACGGTTTGCATTTGGGCCACAAAAAATACTAATAAAATAAAATAATATGAACAATGTTTAAGTAAATATAAACAAATGATCTTTTAACTTTAACTTGATTTTGTCGAGCTCTAGGTATATTACATCGCTGACAATGTTTTTCCCATGGTTAATGTCTATGGCCGCCAATTCCCAGATTGGTGCTATCGAACTCTCATGTCCCTTGTTCCGTGATATACATCTTGCACGCAAAAATTCTGTTATCTACAATTTGACTCCGGACTCCTCGAACTCGCAAGATTCACTCTACCTACGATGAGTCTGTCTATGAGTGTCTGACCGCCTTGCCTTTTCATACTTAGTCGATTTCCCTGCCACCTTCACACACTTTCCCAATGCAAATTGATTATGCTTTTATTAGTGACAATTCACCACACAGGTTCGAAAATATTGGCATTAATGAGAGAAAATATCGAGGACATCTCCCATTAAAATGCATTAAACCAAGGTTTACGCGAGATTATATTACCATCCTCCAGTGTTCATTCTAAATACTATCACACAATTACCGTCACATGTAGCAATATAAACAAATCTTCATCAAAACATTAGCTTTTCTCACAAGCATCCCACATGCACCCCAGTCGCCTGAAGTGAGCGATATTTGGATCCATCAAATAAACCTCCTTATTATCGAATTGGCAAAGGTCAATATTATGGCATATGGTTTTTTTTTTTTGTGTGGATCTTGAGCTCGAAAAAATTGTTATTTACTTTAGCTTTTTTAAGGCATTATACCCCGCCTTTCTATACTTAGTTGATTCTTCACCTCCTGTTGTCACAGATTCGCGGGTTGTTGGGCTCCCAGGTTCACAAAAGTTTCAAAGAAATTTTTGCTCCCGTCCATCCCTGCCACCTTTGGACGCTTCCCAATGCACATTAATTATGCATTTATTAGTGACAACTCACCAGACCTATCGAAAATATGGGCATCAATAGGTGAAAAGGTCAAGGACATATCCCATTAAAACGCATTGAACTAATATTTACAAGATTTTATATTATCATGCTCCAACATTCATTTTAAATACTATCAGGAGAAAATGAACGTTCTCATCACCTTATGGCTACAAATCGATGACATTTCTGTGGAGATACCCTGAATATTTTCGGGTGTGAGGACTAGAGTTTTCAGTGATCCAGAGCTTATGACTACTACTCATCCCCTTATTCCCAGAAAGAAGTTACCTGAACATCTAGAATTGCGAAAGCAGGTTGTGTCCCCAAAGTTTTTGACTATAAAGAGTTGGTCACCTGCTGCGCCAAAAACTATACTCTGAACCAACGGATTATCCAGTTGCGGGACCATTCCCAAGTCTCCCTATCACCTCAAGTATTTCCAAAGATGTTAAAACTTCCCGAAAAAATGCCTACTTTCAAGGGAGAGAATTGCAGAGAGTTATTAAATAAGCATGATAATGAATTGTACCTCTTGTTGAAGTTCTTAGAGAACCCAGCGGTTGGTCCTAGGTGTTATCACATGTAGTTTTCAAGGGCAACAGGTTGTCCAAGTTTGCATCATGCGCAAGAAATGTCAAAGCACAATGTTCAGAGTAGTCCATTTCGGGCTCTAAATGCAAGCAACAGGCGAGATCAACATTAGCGACGAACATTCCGGAGAATATCAGATCAATGGTTCACAGGAATTGGGGGTTCGAAATATTGTTAAAGTTGTTTTTCAAAGGTCCGAAGTTCCGAAACCCGAAGTGAGCATGAGCCGCCCGATATTGAGGGGGACAGGTGGAAACCGATCCAAGCGTTCAGGGAAATGAGCTTCGGGAGTTTTGAAGTGAGAAGTGCATAAAAATTCCAAAGAGCCGGAGCCCGAACTCTTGAAGCAATTGTGGACCATTGATCTTAAAATCAGCAGGGAGTCGTTGATCTTAGAGGTAGTGCCTCCCAAAGTCCCAAAGGCCTGAAGCGTTGAAGGGCCCGAAGTCCCGAAGGCCCAAAGCGCCCGAAGTCTCGAAGACTCGAAACACCCGAAGCCCGAAGGCCCAGAGTAAGTCTCAGTCATCCGATTCAAATGGACACGCGATGACAGATCTAGAGCTACGGAGGAAAGCGAAGGGGAAAAATAAAGATTTGAGTTTTGATTTTCCCGGAGCCCGGAGACCCGAAGGGATCTTAGCCGTTGATACAGGAGCCACGCATCGCTAGATCCTTAGCTTCGGGTAGAAGCACATGGAAGAGGATGAGGTTTGATATTTTATTTTCTCGGAGTTTAGAGACCCAAAGGAGATCTCAGCCGTCGATTTAAGAGGATACGTGGAAGTTATCAATATGGACATCTGGCACATTCGTCAGTCGTGACACCTGACACCTATTTGGTAGTGACACGTGGCACTCAGTCCAGGCAGCCGTGGGCATATCATTTTCTTCTTTCTTAGTGACACATGTCACTTCTCTTTCATGACATGTCATCATAGTAGCGACAGGTCATCCACCGGGAGGTGATATTTTTCAACGTCAAGAGTAGTGTCCCCCTCCCCTAGGGCACACTTTGGCGGATTCTAAAGTTGGCGGGCGGTTAAGCTTGGCAGTAGCACTAAATCTAGTAGGTGCACCCAGATCGCAGAATGTGTCCAGATCAATGACCATGCTTCATTGTGGGGACGCAACTTGCTCGATCGATAAATTTATCGAGTGGTCCCGCAATTGAAACCATGGTAGGGAGAAAATGCTATGTGGCGAAAGGAGGTGGATTGCAGGCCCAAAATCGGTCTGAACCCATACCACTTTCGAGCAACCCCACAATCACATGCTTATATAACATCCTATCCAAGAGCACCATGTGGCCGCCCCATGAGCATTTAATCTTGTTGATTCCCTGAGAAAAGGAAGTTAAAGAAAATAGAGCCGGTAGTTGAAACCTCAGCTCAATCCATAAATGGAAGGCATGGAAGTTCCGGCCGTGGGGACTGAACCGTCAGCCTGTGGTACCCCCGTGGGAAGATTTCCCTACAAAATCCATGCCAATCTACGCTCGCATCTGACAAAGGGATACTTGCATAGTCTGACAGAAGACTACCCAGGTGCAATGCTTTGAATGTAGTGATCAGATCACACTCCTGGTATTGGAGGATTGTTCTGAGTATAAATAAGTAGTTTTTATATTTTTTTAAGGTCTTCAACTGGTTGTGAAGAGCTCCCAATTTTGTAATGTTTTGATGCCATAATTTTTCCTTGGTTATCTACCAAATTTGAGACTTTCATGTTAATAGAAGTCATCTTCTTTTCATCTCTCTGTAAAAATTGTGCTAAAACACTCGGGCATGGAGGATCCAGTTGAGAGTTGTTATTCTATTGTAATGTAGGTTTAATTATAGTGGTATCATGACCAGTTTTACTCAGCTCCCTTGTTATATTTTTCCCTCTTACATTGAATGGCTCGGGCATGGAGGATCCAGTCAAGTTGTTGTAGCTGCATTGTGCTATAGGTTTGATCATTGTGTTGCTGTGACTATGTTGTTTGGACATATTTCAGTGTCTCAAGCTTGAGCTCAAGAGTGATCTTGAGTCTGAGTTTTTCTTCTCGAAGATGCTTGAAAGCCTAATGCTCATAGTAGTCTTGTTCACCTTTCTCACTAACTCTTCCCTCTGCTCAAACTTAAAATCAATTCATTGACTGAAGTTAATGTGGCCCTCACTTCCCTGTGCATTTCTTGTCCAGTTCCATGTTGAACATCATTCATATATTGAGTTTTTTCAATTGACCTCCACTCATATAAAACCAACATCCACCAAAAACTCTGATGGGTACTAGGCTTATCCTCTCACAATGTGAGGGTGACTCTCAGTGCTAACATTCTTGGCGTCGTTGTCGGGGAACGAATTGAAGACATTTCCTTGGGTAAGAATGAAAACGAGCTTCTAATTATGAAGGTGCATCAAACATCAAAACCATTTAAGATTGCAACTTGCACATGGCGACTCCATATTTGAAGACTCCACTGGGGAGGATCCTATTGACAGAAAGATGACCATACCGAAGAGGAAGACCAAGTATCCATTTATGATCTTTATTCATGAAATCTTGTTCTTTTTTATTAGCTCATTTCTCTCTTTCCGTTCACATATAAATAGGATTATCCTCTGCTTTGTCTATTCAGATGATAATAGGCCTTCCTTTATTTATCCATCCTTGGAAGAAGAAAACATGCCCTCTTCTTGTGTTGTAGATACTGATCTCGTGTCTTCACCTCTTGCCTATGCATAAAATTGAGATATGCATTGCATCTCCTCTTGAAATTGATCACCCTTGTAGCCCTGAAGAGGTTGAAAATATTTCACATTCTTCTAAAATTTCATTACCCTCCATTATTGCTATTGGGCCTTGTCATCAACTCATTAATCCTCATGATCAACCCACTGCTTTTCAAATTAAAATAAAAAATAATTTGTTTAAACCTTTAAGGCTGCCACATGACCTGCATCCTTATCCTCGTTATTCCTTTGAGAATCTTCCTCGGTTTTCTGGAGAGGATCATATTACAACTAAGAGGCATTTGGAGGCCTTTGAGAGCTTTGTTGATCAGTTTGAGATTGTTCATGATGATGTTGCCATGAGGTTGTTCTCACAATCCCTGTCTAGACATGTTGTTGTGTGGTTTAGATGTTTGGAAGCTGGTTCTATTGGCTCCTAGATCAAGCTATGCCATGCATTTTTAAAGTGTTGGGGTGAGAACAAGTCCCTTGATCAATACTGGTTTGCTTTTAATGCCTCGGGGAGAGGGGAAGAGGAAGCCTTGGCTATCTTCAACATGAGGTTTTACAGTGTTTATCATAGTATGCCTATGGAGATCAAACCCATAGAGACTGTTGCCATGGTGTACTATGTAATGGCTCAGCATCCAGAGCTGGTCCTTCTCTTGAGAGAGAGGAAATCTTCATTGTTAAGACACCTGTTTGAAGATGTTGAAGAAGTCGAAGAGAATATCAGGGCTAGCAAGGGGGTTCATATGCAAACATATCTTGAAAAATTGCATGTGCCTAAGGAAGAAGACTGTCAACATGTTTCAGATTCTGAGCAAGAAGATAGTGATTATGAATCAGAGCTAGAACAACAACAAGGAAAAGAAAATGCAGCTGCTGATGATTGAGATTTGTTTTCAAAGGAGCAGGGAGGTTCTTTATTTGCAAGAAGAGAGGCATTTACAGAGGAGCAACCTAGTCTTCTAAAGCAACCATGATTCTGTCACACGATTCATGATCCTATGGATATACACATGGAATCATATGTTTTAGATTTTGAGGATTTCCAAGAGCACACCACATAGCCTTTTCCTTTATACATTGATTAAAAACATTGTGTAGAAATCCACCATTCTGTACCTACAGAAGACAAAGGGAAGAGCTTTCCCATGTTTCATGTTTATGATGATTATGATTATGATATTTGGGAGAGTCATGAAGAAGAAGAGGGAGAACCAAATGTGCAGTTCATATCCTGCCTAGAGCCTGCAAATGAGCAACCATCACCTGGGATCAGTCAGCTTACATCAACTATTCACTCACCCATGCTTGCCAGATACATTCAAGCACGTGTGAGAAACTGTAAGACATAACATGTTTTCTGTCACCAACCCAGTGGATTTTGTCATTTTCTCTATGAACCTGTAAGGGAGTACATGGAGTTTCATGATTTCCTTCATGTCTTGGAGCCGCTCATGTTTATCCTGACTTCAACACTGGGAGGAGAGATGAAAAGCGTAATCATTTTGCTGTCACAATTGCTTTGTTTTTATTTGATTAGTGACATAGTACACAAGTTTGCAGCTAGGGAGTTGCTTGAATGGATATAGTGGAAGTTTGCTTTCACCTAACACTTTGTAAAAATCAATTAGTCTAGGAATGTAAATAAATAGTCTCCTCTTGGAGCCCGTGCATTTTGATTTCATTTTTAGGATAGTGTGCTTGTTGGCCTTTAATCCTTAGTAGGATGTTTTTTGAGCATGACTCCATAGCCCAATGTATAAGGCGACTGAAACTGGTTGTTCTTGGCAGCTCGCAGGGAGCATGCCATTCCCTGTGGAGCCAAATGTTATCACATGTAGTTGTCAAGGACAATAGGTTGTCCAAGTTCACGGCCTGTGCAAGAAACATCAAAGAGAAACGTTCAGAGTAGTCCATTTCGGGCTCGAAATGAAAGCAACAAGTGAGATCAACTTCAGCGATAGACATTCCTGAGAATATCAGATCGAATGTTCGCAGGAATCAGGGGTTCAAAATGTTGTAAAGTTGTTTGTAAAAGGTACGAAGTCTCAAAACCTGAAGTGAGAATGAGTCGTCCAATCATGAGCGGGACAGGTGGAAACCGATCCAAGTGTTCGGGGAAATGAGCTTCGGGAGTTTCGAAGTGAGAAGTGCATAAAACTTCCGAAGAGTCGAAGCCTGAAATCCTGAAGAAATCATGGACCATTGATCTCAAAATCAACAACGAGCCGCTGATCTTAGTGGCAGTGCCTCCCAAAGTCCCGAAGGCCTGAAGCATCGAAGTGCCCAAAGTTCTGAAGGCATGAAGTGCCAGAAGTCCCGAAGACCCGAAACACCCGAAGCCCGAAGGCTCGGAGTAAGTCTCAGCCATATGATTCAAATGGACATGCAACGCCAGATATTGATCTCCGGAGGAAAGCGAAGGGGAAAAAGCGATATTTGAGTTTCGATTTTCTTGGAGCCCGGAGACCCGAAGGGATCTTAGTCATTGATCTAAGAGCCATGCGTCGCCAGATGCTTAGCATCGGGTAAAATCACATGGAAGAGGATCAAGTTTGAGATTTGATCTTCCCGGAGTCCGGAGACCCGAAGGAGATCTCATCCCTTTAATAAGATACATGGTAGTTATTAGTATATACATCTGAGGCATGCGTCGGTCGTGACACCTGGCACCTATTCGGCAGTGACAGATGGCACTCAGTCCAGGCAACCATGGGNGTCACTTCTCTTTCATGACACATCATCATAGCAATGACAGATCATCCTCTGGGAGGTGTTATTGTTCAATGTCAAGAGTAGTGTCCCCCTCCTCGAGGGCACAATTAAGTTGGAGGGCGGTTAATCTTGGCAGTAGCGCTAAATATAGCAAGTGCACCGAGATCGCAGTCTATGTCCAGATTAATGACCATGCTTCATTGCGGGGACACAACTTGCTCGATCGATAAAATTATCAAGTGGTCCTGCAATTGAAACCATGGTAGGGCGAAAGTGCTACGTGGAAAAAGGTGGTGTATTGCGGGCCCAAAATCAGTTTGAACCCATATCACTTTCAAGCAGCCCTGCAATCACATGTTTATATAACATCCTATCCAATAGCACCACGTGGCCACTCCCTGAGCATTTAATCTCATTGATTCCCCGAGAAAAGGCAGTTAAACAAAATAGAGCCGGTAGTTGAAATCTCGACTCAATCCATAAATAGAAGGCATGGAAGGTCCGACCGTGGGGACTGAACCATCAACCCGTGGTACCCCTATGGGAAGATTTCCCTACAAAATCCATGCCGATCTGAGCTCACATATGACAGAGGGATACATGCACAGTTTGACAGAAGACTGCCCAGACGCAATGCTTTGAATGTAGTGATCAGATCACACTCCTGGCAGTGGCAAATTGTTCTGAGTATAAATAAGTAGTTTTGATATTTTGTAAAGGTCATCAATTGGTTGAGCAAAGCTCCCTATTTTGTAATGTTTTGATGCTAGAACTGTTCTTTGGTTATGTACCAAATTTGAGACTTTCATGTTAATAGAAGTCATGTTCTTTTCATCTCTCTGTAAAATCTCTGCTAAAACACTTGGGCATGGAAGATCCGATCGAAGGTTGTTATTCTATTGTAATGTAGTATTGATTATAGTGGTATCATGACCAGTTTTAGTTAGCTCCCTTGTTATCTTTTTCCCTCTTACACTGAATGGATCGAGCATGGAGGATTCAGTCGAGTTGTTGTAGCTGCATTGTGATGTAGGTTTGATCATTATGCTGTTGTGACTGTGTTGTTTGGACATATTTCAGTGTCTGAAGCTTGAGCTCAAGAATGATCTCAAGTCTGAGTTTTTCTTCTCCAAGCTGCTTGAAATCCTGATGCTCATAACAGTCTTGTTCAACTTTCTCACTAAGTCTTCCCTTTGTTCACACTTAAACTCAATTCACTGACTGAAGTTAATGTGGCCCTCACTTCCCTGTGCATTTCTTGTCCAGTTCTGTGTTGAACATCATTCATATATTGAGTTTTGTCCATTGAACTCCACTCATATAAAAACAACATCCACCAAAAAATTTGATGGGTACTGGGCTTATCCTCCCACAATCTGAGGGTGACTCTCAGTGCTAACACCATGGACATGACCAGATTATAGGTTAGTGCATTTAAAAACCCTTTCCGGGAAATTGCATGGCTTTTCATGAGGATAATGAGACAACAAAGTAAAACCATTATCTCTTAGATGATTTTGTATATTTTATATTTTACGGTGAAGGAACAATCCATATTCCATTGGGGAAAGTTGATTTCCATTGAAATCTCTTCTTAGTTATTACAATACAGAAGGCAAAACAAATTCTTTATGTCATCTTATTTAATTTTCGCGTAGGCAAATTTTTTTCCAATCCCTAGATTATCTATGTGTAAGAAGGTAAACTGCGAATTTGACCCAGTAACCTTCTGGTACCAGATATTATGGAGACACAATGCCTCCCAACATTTTTATGAAGTCTTTAATGATTTTGTTTCAGTTTTTAAAGCATTGATATTTGGAAAGTATTTTCCCCGGTTGTCTGACCAGGTGACCAAGTTCCTGGATAGGAAGGGAACACTAGAAGAAATGGAGAAGTATAATGCTATAAGGATTTTTGGGTCCAAACAAAATCATTGCTTCCTTCCATGTCACATATCTGGTACAATGTTTTTTGATGAAATAACAAGGCAATACACCTGTTGGTTGCATTTTTTCCATGAAAAGAGAAAAAGTCAATTTATCCCTCTGCCTTGGAAATTTGGGAATTTCATGGTCAGGAATATGAACAAGATTGACGGTTTTGTGGACCACTTCCACAACTTCAATTTGAAATGTGATGAAAAAGTAAAAGGGTTTGACCTTGATGGTATTTTTGTAGAACACCTATTGGCTGTCGGTTTGAACAGTTCTTTCACTGACACTATCATGAATGGAGATGAATATACCACCTCAGGAAGTCATGCTTGTGACATCGACAACCTCGATACAATACTCAGCACCAATGATTCATACAAGCAGAAACAAAAAGGCCCAGGTGAGAAAAGTGCCCAATCCACGATAGCCACACCCAAGACTACAACATTTCAAAGAAATACTCCAATGACCTACCCAAGCCAGAAAGTCACACACAGTTCTTCAGGTGGAGGAGGAGATAAGAACCCTCCCTGCGGAAAAATTGAAAGTTCTCACAAAATTTCCGCGAGAAAAAAATTGAAAACAATAGTGCAAGAACAAGAGGGACCGAGGGGAGAAATTGATATCCACGATCTCTCCCTCGAAGATATAGAACTAGAAATTGACATTGAAAAAATATTCCTCGACGACGACGAGCTAGAGAGCACTGCTCCGCATAATACTGAGATGGAAATAATTGGGACCAATACCTTGGACAACGAATACTCTTTTTCATTTCAGAGCACTGTTTTTGACAATGAATCCAAAAAATTGGTTATTGAAAAGAGAGATGTAAAGAATAAGAAAGGGAAATATCGTTCAGAGATGAACATACAAAACATGCATCCTTCCCAGATCTCCTAGATACACTGAGCAACTAGAGATGCTCTAGACAACTCTATTAGCGGCCTTGTAGCAAAGAACGTCATGTTAAAGGAGTGAATCAAATAATTTGAGGGAGCTCTAATGCCTCTTCCACTATTTTCTACTCCTTTGGCAATGATCGAGCCCACCACACTTGCGACAAAGTTAAAAGGATCAACAAGACTTCTCACATTATCCTGAAGCTATGTGGAAAAGAATATAAAGAGAAGAATAGAATTAATAACAAAATCTTGGGAGATGTCAAAGAGTATGGTCTCTTTTGGAACAAGATCACATTCTTTTCATGAGTATCTACAAGCAGATCTCAAGAACGAGCAAGGTTTCTACCTCGATGTAGTTGTACCATTTGGTGTTAAATTTATTGGTATGATGGAATTCAGAAGAAGAGAGGAGGATGTCCCATCCCCAGATCGAATAAATCAACTAAACACATGATGGAAAGAAAAAGTAAAAAAACTGAATGGTATCATTCAAGCATGTAGCCAGGCCATATCTAGAAGAGATAAACTATTCAAGAAGCTAACTGAGATAGATCTAGCTGGCATCACCAATGAATTCCAAGACCTGAAATTGATATTCAACTCAATGTTTTTAACCAAAAAAGCATTTGATGATCAAGTTCAGATCTAACAAGACTGTCATTTGAAAATTTCTATGGAATTCTTGAATATGGTGAAGATGACGTGAAAAACTGGCTAGTTAGTTATTCGATTAAAAACCAAGATATTCAAGAAGCATTTCACAACCTCTCTATTGATCTAAGGGACTTGAGAAGTGAATTCTTCAATATAAAAATCCGGCATGAAATCAACATGGCGCCCATGAGGAGATACATCGAAGTATGGTTCAAAAAGGCTATCGACACAATTACCAATGAAGGGTGAAGGACGCTTCACACGGTTCCCATAACCATTGAGGAAATCCATAAAAGGACATCAATGCGCAAATGAAAAGGCATGGGACACCATCATAGTAAGTTGATACTGATCACATTCTTCTGTCTTTGTCGATGTCTTCATCCAATTACTCTTATCTCTTTAAATACAAAGCTTTAATTGAAGACTGACAATTTTCTCTTTCTTCTTGCTAGGTATTGTTGTTTTCCATCACCAAATTTGTTCTTTGTAGAAGCTTGATTCTTGTACATCTTTTCTTTGTATTCCACGGGATCCCCAATCCCAGTCATTATGGAAAACACATTTATATTTCACAGAATATGTACTAAACTATATATATTTTTTACAAATTCCAAGACAGCTGTTTTGCGAAATATTCTCAAATGTATTTTGTAACCTATTTTATCTGAATATAAAATATTTGAGGTTGTTCTATGGTGATCTTCAATGTTTGCTATTGTTTTTTGAATTTTGTTTTTCTTTTTAAAATTAACTCATTTCCCTGTACATGTTGGGGTCATGTTCCTGTTTAATATTGTGCATATATTGCAGCTTCCTATATTTTAGAATATGCTTCCATATGCAAAATGTTAAGTCATATATTTTTTTTCTATTGCTTATGGGTTTGAACAAAATTTGCAAGCTGAAAACACCCTTCAAATTGGAACATGGTTTACATTTGGACCAGAAATAATCTATTAAGATACATTAATATGAATACATTTTAAATAACTATAAACAAAATCTCTTTAAACTTGAACCTGACTTTCTCGATCTCCTAGATTCGTCATGGGTTCCTGGGTTAGTGAACTGCTAGATCCTCATATCCATCTATATCGTCACATCATGAGCCCGACCGACCACCATCCCTTTCAACACTTAGCCAATTATCTGACCGCGGGGTCCCGACTTAGCACTATCGAATTCTTATGCCCCGTTTTTTGTGATACACATCTTGCACCCAACACTTCCATGATATACATTTTTCACCCAACATTTCCGTGATTTACATTTCAACCCTGGACTGGAACTCACACACTTCACTATACTCAGGTTCACAAAAGTTTCAAACCATTTTTCACTTTCTTCAATCCCCACCACATTCCCTCCCTTCCCAATGCACATTCATTATGCTTTTACTAGCGACAAATCAACACACAGGTTCACTTATTGGAATTAATTAGAAAAAAATGCATTCAACCGTGATTTATGGGAGTTCGAACGACTGTCGTTGTTTTTCATACCTAGCCAATTCTATGGCTGCTGGTTCTCGGGTTGGCGCAACCGAACTCTCATTCCCCGTGTTCTGTGATATACATCTTGCACCCAAAACTTCCGTGATCTACAATTCCATACTTAGCCAACTTTATGGCCGTCGGTCCCCAGGTTGGAGCTATTATAAATATTGCACCCAAAACTTCTATCATCTACAATTATGTGATATACATCTTGCACCGAAAACTTTTGTGGTCTACAATTCCTCCAAAAATTGGAACATGGTTTACATTTGTACCACAAATAATCTATTAAGATACATTAATATGAATACTTTTTAAATAAATATAAACAAAATCTCTTTAAACTTGAACTTGACTTTCTCAAGCTTCTGGATTGGTTGTGGGTTCCCCGATTAGCGGTCTTCCAAATCCTCATCTCCATCTATATCATCACATCATGAGCTCGACCGACCGCTGTCCCTTTCAACACAACCAATTATCTCACCACAGGGTCCCAACTCTCATTTCCCTTGTTCCATGATATTCATCTTGCACTCAAAACTTCCGTAATCTACAATTCCATACTTAGCCAACTTTATGGCCGTCGGTCCCCGGGTTGGCCCTATTATACATCTTGTACCAAAAACTTCTGTGGTCTACAATTCCTCCAGCTCGCAAGCTTCACTCTACCCAGGTTCACAAATATTTCAAAGCATTTATCGCTCCCTTACATCCCCGCTACCTTCACGCCCTTCCCAATGCACTTTGATTATGCTTTTACTAGTGACAACTCAACACACATGTTCGAAAAAATTGACATTAATAAGCAAAAACCTTGAGGACATCTCCCATTAATATGCATTAAACCACGATGTATGGGAGCTCAACCGACCGCCCTTCCTTTCCATATTTAGCCAATTTTATGGCCTCGGGTTCCCGACTTGGCGCTATCGAACTCTCATTCCCCATGTTTCGTGATATACATCTTCCACCCAAAAATTTCATTCTCTACAATTCCATCCCACACTCGAACTCGCAAGTTTCACTCTACCCAGGTTCACAAAACATTTCAAAGCATTTATCGCTCCCTTCCATCCCCGTCAGTTTTGTTCCCTTTCGAATGCACATTAATTATGCTTTGCTTAGTGATAACTCACCACACAAGTTCTAAAGGATTGGCATTAATAAGCGAAAACCTCGAGGACATGTCCCATTAAAACACATTAATCCACGATTTACGCAAAAACCTCTGGGACATCTCCCATTAATACACATTAAACCGTGATTTACGGGAGTCCGACCGCTCACCCTTCCTTTCCATACTTTGCTAATTTTATAGTTGTGGGTTCCCGGGTTGGCATTATTGAACTCTCATTCCCCGTGTTTCGTGATATACATCTTGCACCCAAAACTTCCGTGATCTACAATTCCACCCCGCACTCCTCGAAATCACAATCTTTAAAAGTTTCAAACCATTTATTGTTCACTTCCATCTCCGCCACATTCATGCCCTTCCCAATGCAAATTAATTATGCTTTGATTACTGATTAATAAGCGAATACCTCGAGAAAATCTCCCATTAAAACACATCAAATCGCGATTTACGTCAGATTATATTATCAAATATCTTCTTCATATGTTACGTTTCATATTACTTTATGGGAAGATTCCATTTCATACTAATTGCTTTGTTCCTGACATCTATTCCTGGGTAGATTCTTTTTCAATAACTGTAAAGTAAGATATAAGTTATATCTTAAATTACTATTCAATGTAATTCCAATATATCTTTTAATATTTACAATTTTCTTATCATTTCCCTTCTAAAAAACAATTGAACATAAATTTTTAATATTTTTTAAAGATCTATTCTAATTACCCTTTACTTACCATAATGTTAATTTATGTTTTTTTATCAATATTCCTTGTCTCTCCCCATCTTCCAAAAATCATCATTAAGCTGCCAACTACCATTTCCATTCCCAAATCTACTTGGCAAGGACTAAACTACCATGCAACACTTGTTTATACTAGTGTTATCATAAAAACACAATTATCAATTCTTAAATATTTATATTACCAATTCTTTAAAAAAATAATTTCATTGACTTAATTATAATAATACAAATATCGCATCAT
>SNQJ01S0027836.1:79816-96762 GCA_010110895.2 Picea sitchensis
TTGAATTATGAAATATAGATCAAATATATTTCAAAATCATATTTCTATGTTTCAAAGCATATATGTCTAGCTTGTTGCACAAAACCAAGTTATCCAACTTCTTAGTTTTTCCTGGTTTGTAATTGATTTTGGACACAAAAAAATTTTACACAATTTTTTATATATACACATACATGAATGAAGAAAACAAAAGGGTACATTCTTCTAACACTATCTGTTACTCTGTTCCTTTTATTCTAGTTTATTTACTGTATGTACATATTCCTTGTTTTTTCCTTACATATCAACTTACGTTCATGTTAATTTTGTTCTATGCTTTCTTTCATTGAAACAAATAGGAAAATTGGACAAGGCAAATAACTCTTAACCATAAATGTAGAAGAATACATACAAAGGTGCATACTTCTACCCATATTCCTTACCCAATTGTTTTTCATTTACTCTGTCTATACTTGTTCCACTGGTTTACAACTCTTATGTTTTTTTTCCTTAGATACTACATATCTTCCTATATATTAACTTATCTTCATGTCAATTGTATTTTCTGTGCCGCTACCTTGAAATAAATAAATTTGTACTCCATCTTTTTTTTTTGTGTTCCTACGCAGAAACTTGCCTTCATGTCCATTGTATTCTCTATATTGCTACATTGAAAAAACAACATACTAATTGAACACGAAGATGGAGCCTTATGTGCCATAGATGAAAAAGATGGAGCACAATCTTCCAAAAGGTATGGCTATAGTGGTTCCACTACAAATACAATGCGTATGCCTAATGCACATCCATATCAAGTATGAACAATATACACATGTTCATAGCCACTGTTTTAGAAGTGACATGGGCATGAGCATCGCAAACATCAACACAACAACAATGCCGAACATAAGAATCCATATATTACACTCTTGCTATGTTTACGAAACAAATATCCGCAGTTATTTATTCTTCTATGCCATGGTAAATATGTTTATGCCATTTACACCACATGTTTTTTAGTTCACAAGAACTATCGACAAGTAGAAGTGAAACCTCCATCATAGTACAAGGTCCAGAGACTAAGAGGTATGGTTACAAAACTTTGATCTGCATACGTTGTCCAATTTGTGCATATATTGAAGCTTGTCACATTTTAGAATATGCTTGCATGTGAGAATGCCAAGTCATATATTTTGTCTATTGCTTGTTGAAATATATATAAACAACATCTCCTTTAACTTGAACCAGTGTCTGCTGAGCTCCATCTATATTTCATGGCTGAGAATGTTTTTCCCATAGTTGATGTGTTTCTATCGCTTGATAATTATCAGATTAGTGTTGTTGTGTGAGGCATACAATTTTTTTCTCCCTTTCTTTTCTCTCTTCTATACTTACCCATTTTTCCCTTTTCTTCTTCCCCTCACTTATCCATTTTTAGTTCTATACTTAGTCACATATCTATGGTCACGAGTTCTCGGTGTGGTAGAGTGAGAAATTATAAATCCATCTATATCTTCATATCATGAGTCCGACTGACCGCCATTCATTTTCATACTCAGCCAATTTTATGGCTGAGGGTTCCCGCGTATAATCCATCGAATTCTCATGCCCCGTGTTTAGGGTATACATCTTGCACCCAAAAATTTGGTGATTTACAATTCGACCCCAGACTCCTCAAACTCCCAAGCCTCACTCTACCTACGATGACTTCGTCTAAATGCTTGCATATAAGTATGCAAAGTCATATATTTTGTCTATGTCTTGTTGAGATAGATATAAACAACATTTCTTTTATCTTGAACCAGGGTTTTTTGAACTCCAACTATATTCCATGGCTGAGAATTTTTTTCACATAGTTGATATGTTTCTAACGCTTGATAATTATCAGACTAAGTGTTGTTGTGTGAGGCATACAGTTAGTTTCTCCCTTTCTTTTTCCTCTTCTATACTTACCCATTCTTCCCTTTTCTTCTTTCCCTCTATTATACATTTCTGATTCTATACTTAATCGCATATCTATGCTCACAGGTTCCCGGGGTGGCGGCATGAGAAATTCTATATCCATATATATATTCACATCACGGGTCCGATCGACTTCCGTTTGTTTCCATACTTAGCCAATTTTATGACCACGGGTTCTCGCATAGGCGCCATCAAACTCTCATGCCCCATGTTTAGGTATACATCTTGCACCCAAAACTTCAGTGATCTATTATTCGACCCCAGACTCCTCGAACTCGCAAGCCTCACTCTACCTATGATAACTCCATCTGACTGCCTTGCCTTTCCATACTTAATACCAAGTGTTGTTGTGTGATGCATAAATTTATTTGCTCCATTTATTTTTCCTCTTCTATACTTTCTCGTTTTTCCCTTTTCTTATTCCCCTCTATTATCCATTTCTGGTTCTATTCCTAGTCGCATATCTATTCTCATGAGTTCCAGGGGTTGTGGAGTAAGAAATTCTATATCCATCTATATCCTCACATCATGAGTCCAACTGACCGATGTTTGTTTCCATACTTAGCCAATTTTATGGGTTCCAGGCTAGGCCCTATCGAACTCTCATGCCCCATGTTAAGGGTATACATCTTGCAACCAAAACTTCAGTGATCTACAATTCGACCCAGGGCTCCTCGAATTCACAAGCCTCACTCTACTTACGAGCTTGTTGAAATAGATATAAACAACATCTCTTTGGAATTCAACCAGGGTATGTTGAGCTCTAGCTATATTTCATGGATGAGAATGTTTTTCCCATAGTTGATGTGTTTCTATCACTTGATAATTATCAGACTAAGTGTTGTTGTGTGAGGCATAAATTTCTTTGCTCCCTTTCTTTTTCCTCTTCTATACTTAGTCGTATTTCTATGCTCACGGGTTCCCGGGTGGAGGACTGAGAAATTCTATATCCATCTATATCTTAACAACACAAGTCCGTCCGACCGTCATTTGTTTCCTAAGTCAATTTTATGGTTGCGGGTTCCCGAGTAGGCATTATTGAACTCTCATGCCCCATGTTCAGAGTATACATATTGCACCCAAAACTTGGGTGATCTACAATTAAACCATGCAATACTCAAATTCGCAAGCCTCACTCTACCTATGATGACTTTGTTTAACTTCCCCACCTTTCCATACTTAGTCGATTCTTCAAAGTTTCATGGGTTCACAGACTCCCAGGTTCACAAAAGTATCAAAGAATTTTTTTCTCCCCACCATCCCCGCCACCTTCGCCCCTTCCCAATGCACATTAATTATGATTTTACTAGTGACATCTCACCACAAATGTTCGAAAATATTGGCATTAATAAGTGGAAAACTCGAGGACATCTCACATTAAAATGAATTAATGGGAGAATATTATGGAATATGATGAGTTTTTTTGTGTCAATCTTGAATTGGAATTTTTTTTTGGTTATTTTAGTTTTTTGAAGACATCATTGTAGCAAGAATGCAATATTGTGCTAGCCCACTATCATCTACAAAGGTGTTGACATGATACACCTCTTTAGTATTGTGCATATATTACAACTTGACATATTTGAGAGTATGCCTGCATATGAAAATTTTAATCCACCCTTCAAATTTGAACACGGTTTTCATTTGGGCCACAAAAAATACTAATAAAACAAAATAATATGAACAATGTTTAAGTAAATATAAACAAATGATCTTTTAACTTGAACTTGATTTTTTCGAGCTCTAGGTATATTACATAGCTGGCAATGTTTTTCCCATGGTTAATGTTTATGGCCGCCAGTTCCTGGATTGGCGCTATCGAACTCTCATGCCCACTGTTCCGTGATATACATCTTGCACCCAAAAATTCTGTTATCTACAATTTGACTCTGGACTCGTCGAACTTGCAAGATTCACTCTACCTACGATGAGTCTGTCTGCGACCATCTGATCTCCCTGCCTTTTCATACTTAGTCGATTTCCCTACCACCTTCACACACTTTCCCAATGCAAATTGATTACGCTTTTATTAGTGACAATTCACCACACAGGTTCGAAAAGATTGGCATTAATGAGCGAAAATCTCAAGAACATCTCCCATTAACATGCATTAAACCAAGATTTACATGAGATTATATTACCATCCTCCAGTGTTCATTCTAAATACTATCACACAATTACTGTCACATGTAGCAATATAAACAAATCTTCATCAAAACATTAGCTTTTCTCACAGGCACCCCACATGCACCCCAGTCACCTGAAGTGAGCAATATTTGGATCCATCAACTAAACCTCCCTATTATCGAATTGGCAGAGGTCAATATTATGGCATCTGATTTTTTTTTTTTGTGTGTGGATCTTGAGCTCGAAAAAATTGTTATTTACTTTAGCTTTTTTAAGGCATTATACCTCGCCTTTCCATACTTAGTCAATTCTTCACCTCCTGTTGTCACAGATTCGGGGGTTGTCAGGCTCCCAGGTTCACAAAATTTTCGAAGCAATTTTCGCTCCCGTCCATCCCTGCCACCTTTGCACGCTTCCCAATGCACATTAATTATGCATTTATTAGTGACAACTCACCAGACACATAAAAAATATGGGCATCAATAGGTGAAAAGTTCAAGGACATATCCCATTAAAATGCATTGAACACAGATTTACAAGATATTATATTATCATGCTCCAACAATCATTTTAAATACTATCAGGAGAAAAGGAATGTTCTCATCACCTTATGGCTACAAATCGATGACATTTTTGTGGAGATACCCTGAATATTTTTGGGTGTGAGGACAAGAGTTTTCAGTGATCTAGAGCTTATGACTACTACTCATCCCATTATTCCTATAAGGAAGTTAACTGAACATCTGGAATTGCAAAAACAGGTTTTGTCCCCAAATTTTTTGACTGTAAAGAGTTGGTCACCTACTGCGCAAAAAACTATACTCTGAACCAATGGATTATCCAGTTGCGGGACCATTCCTGAGTCTCCCTATTGCCTCAAGTATTTCCAAAGATGTTTAGACTTCCCAACGAAATGCCTACTTTCAAGGGAGAGAATTGCAAAGAGTTATTAAATAAGCATGACAATGAATTGTACCTCTTGTCGAAGTTATTAGAGAACCCAACGGTTGGTCCCAAGTGTTATCACATGTAGTTTTCAAGGGCAACAGGTTGTCCAAGTTTGCGTCCTGCGTAAGAAATGTCAAAGCACAATGTTCAGAGTAGTCCATTTCGGGCTCTAAATGCAAGCAACAAGCAAGATCAACTTTAGCAACGAACATTCCTGAGAATATCAGATCAATGGTTCACAAGAATCGGGGGCTCAAAATATTGTTAAAGTTGTTTTTCAAAGGTCCGAAGTTCCAAAACCCGAAGTGAGCATGAGCCGCCCGATATTGAGGGGGACAGGTGGAAACCGATCCAAGCATTGAGGGAAATGAGCTTCGGGAGTTTCGAAGTGAGAAGTGCATAAAAATTCCAAAGAGCCGAAGTCTGAACTGCCGAAGCAATCATGGACCATTGATCTCAAAATTAGCAGGGAGACGTTGATCTTAGAGGCAGTGCCTCCCAAAGTCCCAAAGGCCCGAAGAGTTGAAGTGCCCGAAGTCCCAAAGGCCCAAAGCGCCCGAAGTCTCGAAGACTCGAAACACCCGAAGCCCGAAGGCCCAGAGTAAGTCTCAGTCATCCGATTCAAATGGACACACGATGACATATCTAGAGCTCTGGAGGAAAGAGAAGGGGAAAAAACAAGATTTGAGTTTTGATTTTCCTGGAGCCCGGAGACCCAAAGGGATTTTAGCCGTTGATACAGAAGCCATGCATCACCAAATCCTTAGCTTCAGGTAAAAGTGCATCGAAGAGTATGAGGTTTGAGATTTTATTTTCTCAGAGTCCAGAGACCCAAAGGGGATCTTAGCCGTCGATTTAAGAGGATACGTGGAAGTTATCAATATGGACATCTGGCACATTCGTCAGTCGTGACACCTGGCACCTATTTGGCAGTGACACATGGCACTCAGTCCAGGCTACCCTGGGCATATCATTTTCTTCTTTCTTAGTGACACATGTCACTTCTCTTTCATGACATGTCATCATAGTAGTGACAGGTCATCCGTCGGGAGGTGATATTTTTCAACGTCAAGAGTAGTGTCCCCCTCCCCTAGGGTACACTTTGGTAGATTCTAAAGTTGGCAGGTGGTTAAGCTTGGAAGTAGCACTAAATCTAGTAGGTGCACCCAGATCATAGACTATGTCCATATAAATGACCATGCTTCATTGTGGGGACACAACTTGCTCGATCGTTAAATTTATCGAGCGGTCCCGCAATTGAAACCATGGTAGGGAGAAAGTGCTATGTGGCGAAAGGAGGTGGATTGCGGGCCCAAAATCGGTCTGAACCCATACCACTTTCAAGCATCCCCATAATCACATGATTATATAACATCCTATCCAAGAGCACCATGTGGCTTCCCCTTGAGCATTTAATCTCGTTGATTCCTCGAGAAAAGGAAGTTAAAGAAAATAGAGTCGGTAGTTGAAACCTCGACTCAATACATAAATGGAAGGCATGGAAGTTCCGAGCATGGGGACTGAACCGTCAGCCCGTGGTACCCTCGTGGGAATATTTCCCTACAAAATCCATGCCAATTTGAGCTCGCATCTGACAGAGGGATACATGCATAGTCTGACAGAAGACTGCCCAGGCACAATGCTTCGAATGTAGTGATCAGATCACACTCTTGGTAGTGGCAGATTGGTCTGAGTATAAATAAGTAGTTTTTATATTTTTTTAAGGTCATCAACTGGTTGTGAAGAGCTCCCTATTTTGTAATGTTTTGATGCCATAATTGTTCCTTGGTTATGTACCAAATTTTAGACTTTCATGTTAATAGAAGTCATCTTCTTTTCATCTCTCTGTAAAAATTGTGCTAAAACACTTGGGCATGGAGGATCCAGTCGAGGGTTGTTATGCTATTGTAATGTAGGTTTGATTACAGTGGTATCATGACCAGTTTTAGTCATCTCCCTTGTTATATTTTTCCCTCTTACATTGAATGGCTCGGGCATGGAGGATCCAGTCGAGTTGTTGTAGCTGCATTGTGCTGTAGTTTTGATCATTGTGTTGTTGTGACTATGTTGTTTGGACATATTTAAGTGTCTCAATCTTGAGCTCAAGAGTGATCTTGAGTCTGAGTTTTTCTTCTCGAAGATGCTTGAAAGCCGGATGCTCAAAGAAGTCTTGTTCACCTTTCTCACTAACTCTTCCCTCTGCTCACACTTAAAATCAATTCACTGACTGAAGTTAATGTGGCCCTCACTTCCCTGTGAATTTCTTGTCCAGTTCCATGTTGAACATCATTCATATATTGAGTTTTTTCCATTGACCTCCACTCATATAAAACCAACATCCACCAAAAACTCTGATGGGTACTGGGCTTATCCTCTCGCAATGTGAGGGTGACTCTCAGTGCTAACATTCTTGGCATCATTGTCAGGGAACGAATTGAAGACATTTCCTTGGGTAAGAATGAAAACGATCTTCTAATTATGAAGGTGCATCAAACATGAAAACCATTTAAGATTGCAACTTCCACATGGCGACTCCATAATTGAAGACTCCAATGGGGAGGATCCTGTTGACAGAAAGATGACCATACCGAAGGCGAAGACCAGGTATCCATTTATAAGCTTTATTCATGAAATCTTGTTCTTTTTTATTAGCTCATTTCCCTCTTTCCCTTCACATATAAATAGGATTATCCTCTGCTTTGTCTATTCAGATGATAATAGGCCTTCCTTTATTTATCCATCCTTGGAAGAAGAAAACATGCCCTCTTCTTGTGTTGTAGATATTGATCTCGTGTCTTCACCTCTGCCTATGCATAAAATTGAGATATGCATTGCATCTCCTCTTGAAATTGATCACCCTTGTAGCCCTGAGGAGGTTGAAAATATTTCACATTATTCTAAAATCTCGTTACCCTCCGTTATTCCTATTGAGCCTTGTCATCAACTCATTAATCCTCATGATCAACCCACTGCTTTTCAAATTAAAATAAAAAATAAGTTGTTTAAACCTTTAAGGCTGCCACATGACCTTCATCCTTATCCTTGTTATTCCTTTGAGAATCTTCCTCGGTTTTCTGGAGAGGATCATATTACAACTGAGAGGCATTTGGAGGCCTTTGAGAGATTTGTTGATCAGTTTGAGATTGTTCATGATGATGTTTCCATGAGGTTGTTCTAACAATACATGTCTAGAGATGTTGTTGTGTGGTTTAGATGTCTAGAAGCTGGTTCTATTGGCTCTTGGATCGAGCTATGCCATGCATTTTTAAAGTGTTGGGGTGAGAACAAGTTCCTTGATCAATACTGGTTTGATTTTAATGCCTTGAGGAGAGGGGAAGAGGAAGCCTTGGCTGTCTTCAACATGAGGTTTTATAGTGGTTATCATAGTATGCCTATGGAGATCAAACCCATAGAGACTGTTGCCATGGTGTACTATGTAATGGCTCAGCATCGAGAGCTGGTCCTTCTCTTGAGAGAGGGGAAATCTTCATCGTTAAGACACTTGCTTGAAGATGTTGAAGAAGTTGAAGAGAATATCAGGGCTAGCAAGGGGGTTCATATGCAAGCATATCTTGAAAAATTGCATGTGCCTAAGGAAGAAGACTGTCAACATGTTTAAGATTCTGAGTAAGAAGATAGTGATTATGAATCAGAGCTAGAAAAACAACAAGGAAAAGAAAATTTAGCTGCTGATGATTGAGATTTGTTTTCAAAGGAGCAGGGAGGTTCTTTATTTGCAAGCAGAGAGGCATTTACAAAGGAGCAACCTAGTCTTCTAAAGCAGCCATGATTCTGTCACACGATTCATGATCCTATGGATATACACATGGAATCATATGTTTCAGATTTTGAGGATTTCCAAGACCATACCACATAGCCTTTTCCTTTATACATTGAGGAAAAACATTGTGTAGAAATCCACCATTATGTGCCTACATAAGACAAAGGGCAGAGCTTTCCCATGTTTCATGTTTATGATGATTGTGATTCTGATCTTTGGGAGAGTCATGAAGAAGAAGAGGGAGAACCAAATGTGCAGTTCATATCCTGCCCAGAGCCTGCAAATGAGCAACCATCACCTGGGATCAGTCAGCCTACATCAACTATTCGCTCACCCATTCTTGCCAGAGACATTCAGCCATGTGTGAGAAACTGTAAGACATAAAATGTTTTCTGTCACCAGCCCAGTGGATTTTGTCATTTTCTCTATGAACCTATAAGGGAGTACATGGAGTTTCATGATTTCCTTCATGTCTTGGAGCCGCTCATCTTTATCCTGAATTCAACAATGGGAGGAGAGATGGAAAGCATAATCATTTTGTTGTCACAATTGCCTTGTTTTTATTTGATCAGTGACATAGTACACAAGTTTGCAGCTAGGGAGTTGCTTGAATGGACATAGTGGAAGTTTGCTTTCACCTAACACTTTGTAAAAATCAATTATTCTAGGAATGTGAATAAATAATCTCCTCTTGGAGCCTGTGTATTTTGATTTCGTTTTTAGGATAGTGTGCTTGTTGGCCTTTAATCCTTAGCAGGATGTTTTTTGAGCACGACTCCATAGCCCAATGTATAAGGTGACTGAAACTAGTTGTTCTTGGCAGCTCGCATGGAGCATGCCATCCCTTGTGGAGCCAAATGTTATCACATGTAGTTGTCAAGGACAATAGGTTGTCCAAATTCATGGCCTGCGCAAGAAACATCAAAGAGAAACATTCAGAGTAGTCCATTTCAGGCTCGAAATGAAAGCAACAAGAAAGATCAACTTCAGCGATAGACATTCTTGAGAATATCAGATCGACGATTCGCAAGAATCGGGGGTTTGAAATATTGTTAAGTTGTTTGTAAAAGTTTCGAAGTCTCGAAACCCGAATTGAGAATGATTCATTCGATCATGAGGGGGAAAGGTGGCAGTCGATCCAAGTGTTCGGGGAAATGAGCTTTGGGAGTTTTGAAGTGAGAAGTGCATAAATCTTCTGAAGAGTCGAAGCCTGAAATCCCGAAGCAATCATGGACCATTGATCTCAAAATCAATAGGGAGCCATTGATCTTAGCGGCAGTGCCTCCCAAAGTCCCGAAGGCCTGAAGCGTCGAAGTGCCCAAAGTTTCGAATGCCCGAAGCACCCGAAGTCCTGAAGACTGGGAACACCTGAAGGCCCAGAGTAAGTCTTAGCCGTCTGATTCAAATGGACATGCAATGATAGATCTTGAGCTCTAGAGGAAAGTGAAGGGGAAAAAGCGATATTTGAGTTTTGATTTTCTCGGAGCCTGGAGACCCGAAGGGATCTTAGTCATTGATCTAGGATCCACGTGTCACCAGATGCTTAGCACCGGGTAAAAGCGCATGGAAGAGGATGAGGTTTGAGATTTGATTGTCCCAGAGTCCAGAGACCCGAAGGAGATCTCATCCCTCGATTTAAGAGGATACGTGGCAGTTATCATTATAGACATCTGAGGCACTCGTAGGTCGTGACACCTGGAACCTATTCGACAGTTACACATGGCACTCAGTCCAGGTAGCCGTGGGCATATCATTTTCTTCTTTCTTAGTGACACATGTCACTTCTCTTTCATGAGACATCATCATAGAAATGACAGATCATCCTCTGGGAGGTGTTATTGTTCAATGTCAAGAGTAGCGTCCCCCTCCTCCAGGGCACAATTTGGTAGATTCTAAAGTTGGCAGGCGGTTAATCTTGGTAGTAGTGCTAAATCTAGCAGGTGCACCCAGATCACAGTCTGCGTCTAGATTAATGACCATGCTTCATTGCGGGGACACAACTTGCTCGATCGATAAAATTATCGAGCGGTCCCGCAATTGAAACCATGGTAGGGCGAAAGTGCTACGTGGCGAAAGGTGGTGGATTGCGAGCCCAAAATCGGTCTGAACCCATACCACTTTCAAGCAACCCCGCAATCACATGTTTATATAACATCCTATCCAATAGCACCACGTGGCCACTCCCTGAGCATTTAATCTCATTGATTCCCCGAGAAAAGGCAGTTAAAGGAAATGGAGCCGGTAGTTGAAACCTCGACTCAATCCATAAATAGAAGGCATGGAAGGTCCAGACGTGGGGACTGAACCATCAGCCCGTGGTACCCCTGTGGGAAGATTTCCCTACAAAATCCATGCCGATCTCTCGGATGATTTTGTATATTTTATATTTTACGGTGAAGGAACAATCCATATTCCATTGGGGCAAGTTGATTTCCATTGAAATCTCTTCTCAGTTATTGCAATACACAAGGCAAAACAAATTCTTTATGTCATCTTATTTCATTTTCGCGGAGGAAAATTTTTGTCCATTCCCTAGATTATCTATGTGTAAGAAGGTAAACTGTGAATTTGACCCAGTAACCTTCTGGTACCAGATATTATGGAGACACAATGCCTCCCAACATTTTTATGAAGTCTTTAATGATTTTGTTTCAGTTTTTAAAGCATTGATATTTGGAAAGTATTTTCCCCGGTTGTCTGACTAGGTGACCAAGTTCCTGGATAGGAAGGGAACACTAGAAGAAATGGAGAAGTATAATGCTATAAGGATTTTTTGGTCCAAAACAAATCCTTGCTTCCTTCCATGTCACATATTTGGTACAATGTTTTTTGATGAAATAACAAGGCACTAAACCTGTTGGTTGCATTTTTTCCATGAAAAGAGAAAAGTCAATTTATCCCTCTGCCTTGGAAATTTGGGAATTTCATGGTCAGGAATATGAACGAGATTGACGGTTTCACGGACCACTTCCACAACTTCAATTTGAAATGTGATGAAAAAGTAAAAGGGTTCGACCCTGATGGTATTTTTGTAGAAAACCTATTGGCTGTTGGTTTGAACAATTCTTTCACTGAAACTATCATGAATGGAGATGAATATACTGCCTTATGAAGTCATGCTCATGACATCGACAACCTCGATACAATACTTAGCACCAATGATTCGTACAAGCAGAAACAAAAAGGCCCATGTGAGAAAAGTGCCCAATCCTCGACCACCACACCCAAGACTACAACATTTCAAAGCAATACTCCAATGACCTACCCAAGCTAGAAAGTCACACATAGTTCTTCAGGCGGAGGAGGAGATAAGAACCCTCCCTGTGGAAAAATTGAAAGTTCTCACAAAATTTCTGCGAGAAAAAGTTTGAAAACAATAGTGCAAGAACAAGAGGGACCGAGGGGAGAAATTGATATCCACGATCTCTCCCTTGAAGATATGGAACTAGAAATTGACATTGAAAAAATATTCCCCGATGACGACGAGCTAGAGAGCACTGCTCCGCATAATACTAAGATGGAAATAATTGGGACCAATAACTTGGATGAAGAATACTCTTTTTCATTTCAGAGCACTGTTTTTGACAATGAATGCAAAAAATTGGTTATTAAAAAGAGAGATGTAAAGAATAAGAAAGGGAAATCTCGTTCAAAGATGAACATACAAAACATGCATCCTTCCCAGATCTCCTAGATACACTGAGCAACTAGAGATGCTCTAGACAACTATGTTAGCGGCCTTGCAGTGAAGAACTTCATGTTAAAGGAGTGAATCAAATAATTTGAGGGAGTTCTAATGCCTCTTCCACTGTTCTAAGCCTTCTCACATTATCCCGAGGCTATGTGGAAAATAATATAAAGAGAAGAATAGAATTAATAAAAGAAGCTTGGGAGATGTCAAAGAGTATGGTCTCCTTCATAACAAGATCACATTCTTTTCATGAGTATCTACAAGCAGATCTCAAGAACGAGCAAGGTTTCTACCTCAATGTAGTTGTACCATTTGGTGTTAAATTTATTGGTATGACAGAATTCAAAAGAAGAGAGGAGGATGTCCCTTCCCCAGATCGAATAAATCAACTAAATGCATGATGGAAAGAAAAAGTAAAAAAACTGAATGGTATCATTCAAGCATGTAGCCAGGCCATATCTAGAAGAGACAAACTATTCAAGAAGCTAACTGAGATAGATCTAGCTGGCATCACCAATGAATTCCAAGACCCAAAATTGATATTCAACTCGTTGTTTTTAACCAAGAAAGCATTTGATGATCAAGTTCAGATCTAACAAGACTGTCATTTGAAAATTTCTATGGAATTCTTGAATATGGTGAAGATGACGTGAAAAACTGGCTAGTCGGTTGTTCGATTAAAAACCAAGATATTCAAGAAGCATTTCACAACCTCTCTATTGATCTAAGGGACTTGGAAAGTGAATTATTCAATATAAAAATCCGGCATGAAATCAACGTGGCGCCCATGAGGAGATGCATCAAAGAGTGGTTCAAAAAGGCTATCGACACGATTACCAATGAAGGGTGAAGGACACTTCACACGGTTCCCATAACTATCGAGGAAAGCCATAAAAGGACATCAACGCGCAAATGAAAAGGCATGAGACACCATCATAGTAAGTTGATACTGATCACATTCTTCTGTCTTTGTCGATGTCTTCATTTAATTACTCTATCTCTTTAAATACAAAACTTTAACCAAGGACTGACAATTTTCTCTTTCTTCTTGCTAGGTATTGTTGTTTTCCATCACCAAATTTCTTCTTTCTAGAAGCTTGATTCCTGTACATCTTTTCTTTGTAGTCCACGAGATCCCCAATCCCAATCATTATGGAAAACACATTTATATTTCACAGAATATGTACTGAACTATATATATTTTTTACAAATTCCAAGACAACTGTTTTGCGAAATATTCTCAAATGTATTTTGCAACCCAGTTTATCTGAATATAAAATATTTGAGGTTTTTCTATGGTGATCTTCAATGTTTGCTATTGTTTTTTGAATTTTGTTTTTCTTTTTAAAATTAACTCATTTCCCTGTACATGTTGTGGTCATGTTCCTGTTTAATATTGTGCATATATTGCAGCTTCCTATATTTTAGAATAAGCTTCCATATACAAAATGTTAAGTCCTATATATTTTGTCTATTGCTTATGGGTTTGAGCAAAATTTGTGAGCTGAAAACACCCTTCAAATTGGAACATGGTTTACATTTGGACCACAAATAATCTATTAAGATACATTAATATGAATACATTTTAAATAAATATAAACAAAATCTCTTTAAACTTGAACCTGACTTTCTTGATCTCCTGGATTCGTCGTGGGTTCCCGGGTTAGCAGACTACTAGATCCTCATCTCCATCTATATTGTCACATCATGAGCCCGACCGACCACCGTCCCTTTCAACACTTAGCCAATTATCTGACCGCGGGGTCCCGACTTAGCACTATCAAATTCTTATGCCCCGTTTTCTATGATATACATCTTGCACCCAACACTTCCATGATATACATTTTGCACCCAACATTTCCGTGATTTACATTTCGACCCCAGACTGGAACTCGCACGCTTCACTATACCTGGGTTCACAAAAGTTTCAAACCATTTTTCGTTCTCTTCAATCCCTGCCACATTCCCTCCCTTCCCAATGCACATTCATTATGCTTTTACTAGCGACAAATCAACACATAGGTTCACTTATTGGAATTAATAAGAAAAAAATGCATTCAACCGCGATTTATGGGAGTTCGAACGACCATTGTTGTTTTTCATACCTAGCCAATTCTATGGCTGCCGGTTCTCGGGTTGGTGCAACCGAACTCTCATTCCCCGTGTTATGTGATATACATCTTGCACCCAAAAATTTTGTGATCTACAATTCCATACTTAGCCAACTTTATGGCCGTCGGTCCCCAAGTTGGCGCTATTATAAATCTTGCACCCAAAACTTCTGTCATCTACAATTCTGTGATACACATCTTTCACCGAAAACTTCTGTGGTCTACAATTCCTCCAAAAATTGGAACATGGTTTACATTTGTACCATATATAATCTATTAAGATACTTTAATATGAATACTTTTTAAATAAATATAAACAAAATCTCTTTAAACTTGAACTTGACTTTCTCGAGCTTCTAGATTGGTTGCGGGTTCCCTGGTTTGCGGTCTTCTAAATCCTCATCTCCATCTATATCATCACATCATGAGCCCGACCGAACGCTATCCCTTTCAACACAACCAATTATCTCACCACAGGGTCTCAACTCTCATTCCCTATGTTCCGTGATATTCATCTTGCACTCAAAAATTCCGTGATCTACAATTCCATACTTAGCCAACTTTATGGCCGTCGGTCCCCGGGTTGGCGCTATTATACATCTTGTACCAAAAACTTCTGTGGTCTACAATTCCTCCAACTCGCAAGCTTCACTCTACCCAGGTTCAAAAATGTTTCAAAGCATTTATCGCTCCCTTCCATCCCCGCTACCTTCACGCCCTTCCCAATGCACTTTGATTATGATTTTACTAGTGACAACTCAACACACATGTTCGAAAAAATTGGCATTAATAAGCGAAAACCTTGAGGACATCTCCCATTAATACGCATTAAACCACGATGTACGGGAGCTCAACCGACCGCCCTACCTTTCCATATTTAGCCAATTTTATGGCCTCAGGTTCCCGACTTGGAACCATCAAACTCTCATTCCCCATGTTTCGTGATATACATCTTCCACCCAAAAATTCCGTTCTCTACAATTCCATCCTACACTCGAACTCGGAAGTTTCACTCTACCCAGGTTCACAAAACATTTCAAAGCATTTATCACTCCCTTCCATCCCCGTCACTTTCGTGCCCTTCCCAATGCACATTAATTATGCTTTTCTTAGTGACAACTCACCACACAAGTTCTAAAGGGTTGGCATTAATAAGCGAAAACCTCAAGGACATGTCCCATTAAAACGCATTAACCCACGATTTATGCAAAAACCTCCAGGACATTGCCCATTAATACACATTAAACCGTGATTTACGGGAGTCCGACCGCCCACCCTTCCTTTCCATATTTTGCCAATTTTATAGTTGCGGGTTCCCGGGTTGGCATTATCGAACTCTCATTCCCCGTGTTTCGTGATATACATCTTGCACCCAAAAATTCCGTGACCTACAATTCCACCCCGCACTCCTCAAAATCACAATCTTTAAAAGTTTCAAACCATTTATTGTTCACTTCCATCTCCACCACCTTCATGCCCTTCGCATTGGAAATTAATTATGCTTTGATTACTGATTAATAAGCGAATACCTCAAGAAAATATCCCATTAAAACACATCAAACCGCGATTTACGTCAGATTATATTATCGTATATCTTCTTCATATGTTACGTTTCATATTACTTTATGGGAAGATTCCATTTCATACTAATTGCTTTGTTCCTGACATCTATTCCTGGGTAGATTCTTTTTCAATAACTGTAAAGTAAGATATAAGTTATATCTTAAATCACTATTCAATGTAATTTCAATATAGCTTTTAATATTTACAATGTTCTTATCATTTCCTTTCTAAAAAACAATTGAACATAATTTTTTAATATTTTTTAAAGATCTATTCTAATTACCCTTTACTTACCATAATGTTAATTTTTGTTTTTTTAACAATATTCCTTGTCTCTCCCCATCTTCCAAAAATCATCATCATGAATAATTATAAGCTGCCAACTATCATCACCATTCCCAAATCTATTTGACAGGGACTAAACTACCATGCAACACTTGTTTATACTAGTGTTATCATAAAAACACAATTATCAATTCTTTAAAAAAATAATTTCATTGACTTAATTATAATAATACAAATATCACATCATACAATTACAATACTTAAAAGCTTGCACTATCATTACTATAAAGAAATATTTTTATTGACTTAAATTTAATAATAAACATCTTACATCATATAATTTTTAGAGCATTATATCATATCGATATTTTCTCATTAACTCTTTTATACAGAAAAATTATATTTATTTTATCACATACATATTATAATACTCAAACTATATCTTGGAATTATCTAAAAATATTGCATCATACAATTGCAATATTTAAAATCTTACACT
>SNQJ01S0027837.1:0-22129 GCA_010110895.2 Picea sitchensis
CTTAACAAACCCATATTTTTCTTAAGTGTAAAGATGGAGTATCATAAATATTTCATGCCACTTATCTCATGGAAGTGGGAAACCTTAAATTCCTTTAAGTTCTCCTCATTTATTCCTTGTGAATGGAAGGGATTGCCAATTTGAGCTTGCAAGTCATGTCAAAAATGTTATGTGGTGACCAAGACCATTTCTTATTATTCGATTTTGTTGTCCTTTTACGAAGCACTGCCTTGTGGTTTTTTTCCTCCACCTTGTTGTTAATCTTCATTTTCCTTTTATCGATCCACATGGTGTTTTCCTTATGTTTAATTTAGTGTTTTGTATCCTTTCCTTGTGGCTTGCATCATAACCCCATATTTTTTGTAGGTGTAAGGATGGAAACTTGTAGATATTCCATGCAACTCATCTCATGGAAGTGGAAAAGAAAAAAATTGTTCAAGGTCTCTTGACTTCTTCCTTATGCATGGGTAGGCTCACCTTTGGGCTTGCAAGTTGTCTCAAAAAAATTAAGTGATGACCAATACCTCTCCTTATTTTTCAATTTTGTCTTCTTTTTACAAAGCACTCCCTTGTGGTTCCAATGCTTCCACCTCATTGTTCACCTTCACCTTCCTCTTTTCATTTTGCATGGTTTTTTACTTGTGTTTTTTTTAGTGGTTGGTATCCTTTCCCTTTGGATTTACTTGGAAGCCACACATTTTTGGTAAGTGTAAGGATGGAGGCTTGGAACTATTCCATGTCATTCATCTAATAGAGGTGGGAAACCCAAATTCATTCAAGGTCTCCTGATTTATTCCTTGTGCATGGGAGGGCTTGCCAATTTGGGCTTGCAAGTCATCTCAAAAAATTTAAGTGGTAACCAAGACCTATCCTAATTTTTCCATTTTGTTGTTTTTTACCAAGCACTCCCTTGTGGTTTTTTTGTCTCAACCTCATTATTTTCCTTTGTCTTTCTCTTCTTGTTTTGCATGGTTTTTACCTTATGTTTCATTTAGTGTTTGGTCTTCTTTCCGTGTCATTTGTCTCAACAACCCAATATTTTTGGTAGGTGTAAGGATGGTAGCTCGCAAATATCCCATGCCACTCATCTCATGGAAGTAGGAAGCCCAAAATTCATTCAATATCTCCTGGTTGATTCCTTACGCATGAGAAAGCTTTCCAATTTGGGGTTCTAATTTGTCTAAAAGAAGTTAAGTGGTGATCAATACCTGTCCTTATTTATCAATTTTGTTTTCATTTCACCAAGCACTCCATTGTAGTTTCATTTCCTCCACCTCGTTGTTTTCATTTATCTTCCTCTTCTTCTTTCACATGGTTTTTTCTTTGTGTTTCATTTCATGTTTGGTCTTCTTTCCTTGTGTCTTGTCTTGATATCCCCATGCTTTTGGTAGGTGTAGCTCAATGGAAGCTCATAAATATTCCTTTCCACCTATCTCTTGAAAGTGAGGAACCCCAATTGTTTTCAAGGTTTCTTCACTTCTTCCTTGTGTATGTCAGGAAATCTTGTTAATTTGGGTTTGCAGGCTATCTCAAAAAAGTGAAGTGGTGAGCAAGACCTCTCCTCTTTTTTCATTTTCGTGGTGACAAATACCTATCCTTAGTTTATTGTTTTATCTTCTTGACTCATGGCTTGTATTGATAGACACAACTTTTTTTCTGTTGGTTTCTTATGAGAAATAAATTATAATGTTGTTGTGTTTCTATAAGTTTTCAATGAATAAGCTTAGTATCCATCTCCACTTGGGGTGAATATATTACCCTATACAAAAGTATCATGTGTCAAGTTAAATATACTTTTAATTTATTATCTTATTTGTCATCTTGTTTTTTCTAATTTTCATGTTTCTATATTAATATAACATATTAGAAATGTGCATGTAGGCCCCATAATTCCTATTTAGTTCACCACATCCACCTTTCTATATATTTTTTTCACTTATGCCATTCATCCCACAATACAAGGTGGTTTTGGTCCTTGGCCACCCTACCCTAGCTATTGGCATTCCTTCTCCCACCCCGCTTAGGGTACTTCATCCAATCCTACAAGCCACTAGGGGTTTATCACCACCCAACCCCACCATATTTTCCATTCCACACATACATTTTCATTTCACCTATTTTACCCACACTAGTCCTCCCCTCTCTACCCTCCCTTGTTGCATTCATTGTTGTTGTAGCTACCATTGCAGTAGCTACCATTACACCAACTACCACTGCACCAACTACCATTGCACCAACTACTTTTGCACCAACTACCATTGCATATACTATTGTTACATTTACAACAAGTACATCTATGGTTGTTGCAAGTACATCCAACCAATCCCCCAATGCTTCATAAAAGTAGATTGTCAAGCCAAGTGATATGCTTCCTAAGAAATATCCATCAATGCCTAAGATATTCATAGTGAGATAATTAGTTGATGAAATTATTTTCCAACATGCATGGAATTTATTTTATGTTTTTTTTATTTTTTTCATTAATTAATTCTTGTAATTACTGTAGGGAGGCATCAGTGAGAGGCTAGGGTCATAGAGGAGGGAAAAACCCTCATAACTCACAATCTCACCTATGGTGAGTTTTGTTAAATTGAATTCTATTTATATTTTGTAAGTTTGATAAGTGGTATAATTATAGATTTTTTTTTATATGTATGATGTTTCCTTTTGAGTCTCTAGAAATACACACAACTCTTAGATGCAAGAAGACTCGAACTTCCTCCAACTCAAAGAGGAGGAAGATTGTCTTTGGATATGTACTTGGAAGTGGTGAGGGTAGTGGGGGTTAATGAGTGACACATTACATATCTCATCCATGATGTACTATTTTGGGCATGAGGTTACATTTTGTGTATAGGGAACGAACTTAAACTCTTTCATGTTTGGGCATGAGGTGACATTATGTATCTTGGGAAGGACATGCCATTTTGTTAAAAAAGTACAGTTGGACCAATGTTTAATATAGATACATTGATTTGGACAAGCATAATGAATTATTTATCGTTTAGTTTTCTATTATGGTTCAATTTTTAATTATGGTTATGGTTCAGTTTATTTGATGTTTACAACAAATGACATTGATTATGAATTTGATGGGTATATAGCTAGAAAAAATAAAAAGATAAATTATTTTTGTAATATATTTGACACAACTAAGTCTCCTCACTTCTTCCTTGTGCATTGCAGATGAGCTTGTTTATTTGGGTTTGCAATTGTCTCAAAAAACTGAAGTGGTGACCAAGACCTCTCCTCATTTTTCATTTTCATGGTGACCAAGACTTATCCTTAGTTTTGTTTTTTATATTATTTCCTCATGTCTTGTCTCGACAGTGCAATATTTTTTTGTGTTGGTTATTTATGAGAAACATATTATAATGTTGTTTTGTTTCTACAAGTTTCCTATGAATAGACTCAATAGCCATCTCCACTTGGGATCGAAGATCACCCCATACACAGGTATCATGTGTCAAGTTAAATATGATTTTAATTTATTATCTTATTTGTCATCTAATTTTTGCCAATTTCCATGTTTGTTTACTAATATAACATATTATAAATGAACATGTACACCCCATCATTCTTATTTAGTTCGCCACGTCCACCTTTCTCTATATGTTATGCACCTATGTCATGTTGGACAACTTGGCGGGGGGTGAATTAGTTGTTACTGTGCTTAAACAGTCATGCCAATTTTAAACTCTTTATAGAACACTCAATAACGATCAAAATAAAGAAGGGAACCACGAAATAGAATATTCAATATCAATTACACACATGAAATATACAGAGACAGATATTTCCTAAGGAAACCCATAAAGGAAAAAACCTCTTCTTCTTGATATGATAAGTAATCTTTTATTTCTGTACATTATCATTCTTATGAGCTCCAAATATTCTTGAGACTACAATATTTGTCTTACAAACAACAACTTGTTGAGAGAACCAACTCTTTGGTTTCTCTAGCACCCACTAGAAGGAAGCACCAACTCCCTAGTTTCTCTAGCACCCACTAGAAGGAAGCACCAAATCCCTGAGTGTTCCAACATCAATTGGACGGAAGAACCAACTTCCAGCAAGAAAAGCACCAACCTATATAAAAGAGAACAATAGTTATCCCTTACACCACCCTGCCACCCTGATTTCTCTGGTTGCAGCCAGATGGAAGCTACAAGTAACAACTCCCTGTGTTCAAGAACCCAGTTGAAACTCTGAGGACACCAGTCCTCCCTAGCACCTCCCTACAACCCTTAAATATGAATCTTTTCTTTCTTGAATTTATCATAGTGATACAACATTTATCTATGGATTACCAATCTCATCATTGTTCTGCTACACCACTCTGCTTTGCCTGCATCAGTGTCTTTCTTCTTGCTCGCTTCACTTTCTTTTCTTCTGTGTTTTATACTTTGTACGCCATCTGCCTTCTACATGCTATGCCTCTGCATTCTCTTCACTGTGTCACTGTTCTTCCCTACGGATTGTTCATTGCATCTCTTCCTTACGACTGCATAGCTGACCAGCAGAATTCATTCACTTCTATGTTCTACATATTTTTCTCACATCGAGTCATTTGCCTGATTATCATGACAACTCTTCATCTTCTCTGGTGGTTCACACCATGTTTTAATCATCAGTGAGCTTTATGGTGATATTCCTTAGCTTCTCTAGTAGTCGAAACTCTTCGTCTTATCTATCAGTTACACCCAATCAATTATGGCTTCTTTGGATTCTAAGCCCCTTCCTTCATGTGATCACTGGTGGTGACCATACACCTGGGCTTAATCGAGCACTTGAGCTCTTATCAATTCAATGAACAAGATTCATTCTCCTGAATTGGATGACTTTCGTAACTTCAACACTTTTCCCTTCGGCACTTTTGGGTTTCAACCCTTTCGAAACTTCTGAATCTGAATTCTTTAACAGATCGAATGGTTCACATTACACCTCGAAACCAGATCAATGGTTAGCGTTAATCCTTACAGTCATCCTTCATTGCTTAATCCAACGACAAATAATTAATCAAACAGTGAGATGTATGGCCACCTTTTATTCCGCGACTTCATCTATTATGCTTACGCTATCCTTCCACTGTGTTTTGATCAATGGTTTGGAATGCAACCAAACATAGGATCGATGGACAATATCTCCTTCGGGTCTCCCGAATTCAGAGATTTTAAATCTCAACCTGTTCTTTCCTCTGGAGTGATCACCTGCTTGGAAAGTCATAAATGGTGGAGACCACTTGTTGTCGGTTAAAAGTTTCACATACACTATCCTTCCACTATAATAGATGGACAGATGAGACTGCTCCCGAAGTGATCTTTAGATTGAACATCTCGTGTCCACTCCGGGTCTTCGATATTCTGGACTTCGAGTCTTCAGGGGAGTGCTGGTGGTAAAACTCCCGAAGAAAAACTCCCAAAGTGATGTAACCCTTGCATCACTAGATGATGTGTCACGAGCGGAGCAGCTACCACGTGTCACTCTAATTCATGATTTGCATGTACCTGAAATGATGATTTCAAGTTGGCACTTGTCGTTCTATGACTATGCCACGTGTCCTTGATCTAACGATCATGATAGTATATTAGATCGAAGGCTGAGAGTGACTTCGGACCTTCGTCCGTCGGGACTTCGGGACTTTTTACATTTCTTGGTGGTGAAACTCCCGAAGAAATTCTCCCAGGGTGACGTAACTTGCTTATGTCACTTGTTGTCATGGCATGAGCCAATTTCCTCTTGATGATTGTCATCACCTGATTATGCCATGCGCATTTGCTGACGTGGTATTTTGACATGGTCTATGACTATGCCCTTTTGCTAACATGGTCTGTTGACCAATAGCCCTAAACCAACAGTCCTCGTTCGTGCTCTAAATCCGATGGTCCTAATTCATTTCGGATTTATGGGCTTTGGGTATTTCACATCTCAAACATTCTAGAGCATAACCTCCTCACGAATTTAAACCCGAACTAAATGTTATTCATTGATTAGGTTCTTAGATCGACGACTTGATCTGTTAGCGTTGTGGCTGTACTAGCTTATCATGTCCTTCCACTTGAAGGTGATCTGATAGTTGACGGGAATTCACATAATCGAATTCTCAAACATTTTTCTCGCTTATCCTGTCCTTCAACTCAAAATTTATTCACCGGTTGTGAAGTTTCTTAAAACAGATCCACGATCAAGAATGATTTCACAACCACAATATGCGAGTGTTTTAACTCATCACCCAACTCTGCAATGGGAAGATTTGCGCTATTGGTGGGTTAACCATAATAGTTTATATTCGAAGCTACAAGATCAGACGGTCCTGACTAATTGTGGGATGAGAAAAAGTGCGATGTTTAATTCTCCTTTCAATCTCCACAATTCATCCATGTGGTAGATTTGGCGATTGCACATCCGACATACATGATTGAATCTGACTTAAACTCATCGTTTGTTGGATAAACCGCAGTTGTAGATATTTTAAGCTATGAGATATGATGATCTAGACATAGTGTGGGATTCTAACTGGCGAGTAGTTTAATTCATCTTTCGCTCCCTGCAATTCATCCTTGCTGCTGATCTGGCTTATAGATCTGACGGTCTTGATTTGATCTAAGTTTTATGACGCCATCTCTTCTGATTTTTAATATTCAGTCGCTACTATACTGTGCTTTCCTTTCTGATTTGTGATCTCTGCCTATTGTTCGCTCCTCCTCCTGCGCTTATGCTTCCTTCTGCTCCACCTTTTGTTCTTTCCATCAATGACAAGAACACTCTTTCTTGCAAAACATGTCAACAATATCCCCCTTTGGCACTAACGGAAACCTTCAAAGGCTTCTCTAGACTGCTTGGACCTCCAACTGTAGCATCCAGGCTACTCCTTTTCTCCCCCTTTGACATTAATGTCAAAGAAAATATGCTCCCCCTGAGCTGTTGCAGTACTTTTCGAAGGTATCAGATAGTCAACCAGCACATACTCCCCCTGACAGAATGGACTCGCTTAGGTGAGAGTAGGGATGACACCTATCTTCTGGCGTAGATACTCAAACTAAGTTTTTCCCTCAAGAAGTGATACTTGATGGGTATATGATTGGTGTTGGAGTGAAATACAGGGTTCTTCGACACACTGATTGCACTGGTATTATCACAATGAATTGGGATCAGTGCAGTATATTTTACCTCCAAGTCTGCAAGTGACTGAATCATCCACAATAATTGGGTACAACAAGTGGCAACTACAATGTATTCATATTCTATAGTTGATAAGGAAATGGAACCTTGCTTCTTTCTCAACCATGATACAAGGGAATATCCTAACAATAATTCACCTCCACTTGTGATTTTCCTTTCATCCACACAGTTAGCCCAATCAACATCTGAATAGACTGATAGTTGAAAATTCTTATTCCTAGGATACCATAGGCCATACTCCATTGTTCCTTCAAAGTATCTGAATATTCTTTTGATAGCTAATAAATGAGTCTGTTTAGGTGCATCCTGATACCTTCCTACCATTCCAACAACATGCATTATGTCTGGACGGGATGTTGTGATGTACAATATGCTACCTATCATAGACCTATATGAAATGTGATCAACACTAGGTGAGTCATCATCCTTTCTTAGTTTGCATCTAGTGACCATAGGTGTGCTCATAGGTGTGGAATCTTCCATTTGAAACCTTTTTAACATTTCTCTTAGATATTTCTCCTGAGAAAGAAATAATCCTTCAGACCTCTAAGTAATTTGAAGACCAAGGAAAAATGATAGTTCCCCTATCATAGACCTTTCAAATTCATACTGCATGGAAAAGGAAAACCATTTTACCAGTGAAGCATTATTACTTCTGAAGATGATGTCATCTACATAGACCAACACAATGATCAAATCATTACACTTTGTTTTGATATATAGATTGTTTTCAATTGTTCCTCTCTTGAATCCTTTGTCTTGAAGATACTTATCCAGTCTATAGAACCAGGCACGAGGATCTTGTTTCAACCCATATAAGGCTTTCTTCATCTTGTAGACAAAGTCAGGGTTATCTGACAGTTGGAAACCTTCTGGTTGTTCCATATAGACTTCTTCTTTTAGATCTACATTTAGGAAAGTTAACTTGACATCCATTTGACATACTTTAAACTACTTATGAAAAGCATAGGCAAGAAACATTCTAATAGCCTCTAATCTTGCTACAAGTGCAAATGTTTCATCAAATTTCAGTCCTTCTATTTGAGCATATCCTTTGCAGATCAATCTAGCCTTATTTCATACAATATTTCCTTTCTCATTCATCTTATTTTTGTAGACCTATTTAAATCCTATTACATTTTTATTTGTTGGCCTAGGAACGAGTTCCCAAGTGTCATTCTTGTTAATCTGGTCCAGTTCCTCATTCATTGATTTTAACCAATTTACATCTTCACTGGATTCATTGAAGTTCTTGGGTTCCACCATGGATATAAAGGCCATATGTGATTGCTCGGTGTCTTTGGTTATCCTTCTCCTGGTTTGTACAACTTTGTCTTTCTCACCAATTATTCGACTTTCAGGATGATTCTTTTGAGTAATTCTGGAGGAAGGATTTGATGTTGATTGTTGTCCTGACTCTTCTTGTCTAGGTGTCTCTTCTCCATCTGATTCTTGGACATGTTCATCTTCAGTTTCAACTGTGTCCTTTGTAGTAGACACAATATTTCTCACCTCTCTTACTGGAACTCCTTCATCAACCTTTAAATCAATGCAATCAACTAATTTATGAAATATTTTATTAAAGAATCTATATCCTTTACTATTGGTAGCATATCCTAAGAATATTCCTTCATCAGCCATGTCATCATACTTGCCAAGGTTTTCATTATTATTATTTATGTAGCACTTACTCCCAAAGACTTTCAAGTGTTTGATTGAATCAGGTCTTCCATACCATAGTTCATAAGGTGTCTTGTCACTTTGTGGTCTGAGGTGGGATTTGTTAAGAATATGGACTGTTGTGTGTATTGCTTCTACCCAGTAAGTTTGACCAATGTTCTTCTCATTCATCATTGACCTGGCCATTTGCTGAATTGTTCTGTTTTTCCTCTCAACTACTCCACTTTGTTGTGGAGTTCTTGGGATTGTGTATTCTTTCTTGATCCCATGTTTATCACAAAATTCCTTGAAATCAATTGACATAAATTATCCTCTTCTGTTTGATCTTACTTCCTTTAACCTCTTGCCTGTTTGATTCTTAGTTAAAGCCTTAAATATTTTAAATTTCTCAAATGCTTCATCTTTTTCTTTGAGAAAAGAAACCCAAGTAAGCCTCGATTAATCATCAATGATCAACATAAAGTAGTTTTCCTTCCCTGTGCCTTCCTGTCTTGATGGTTCACATAAATCCATATCAACTAATTGGAGTGGTTTCTCTGTTGAATCAGAGCTCTTGGAGTTAGACTGTGTCCTGGTTAGCTTTCCTGCTTGGCAGGGTTTACACATAGAGTCTTGTGGCTTTGATATTCTTCGAAGATCTTTCATTGCCTCAAGATTTTTGAGCTTGATTAATTGGTCAAATTTTAGATGTCCAAGTCTCCTATGCCATAACCAACTTTCATCATGTTTTCTTATATGCCACTATTATTTATTTTCTTTCAGCACATATACATTATTTTATGTCCTTATGCCTTTAACCACCACTTGACCTGAATTTACATATTTTATCTTACAATCCTTGGAAGTGAACACCACTTCACATCCTCTGTTACACATTTGAATTACACTGAGAAAATTATGTTTCATCCCATCTACAAGGAGAACATCCTGGGATTTTCCTTTACCATTACTCAAACTCACCATCTGTTTACCCTTGATTTTACCTGGTTCATCATTTCCAAAGGTTACATTTCTTGTTTTGAATTTACTTATAGACATAAACTTATCCTTGTCTCCATTCATGTGCTTGGAACATCCACTTTCTATATACCATGGGTATTTTTGTTTTCAAGATGAAAGTACAAGACCACATTTTTCACTATCTTTCTTTTTCCATGTGCTGACATTTCTAGCTAAAGGATTTATCCTTGGATCTGCCTTGTACTTCTTTAGATGGAAGTTTGCAGCTTTGTGGCCGATGTTATGACAGTTATAACATTCGATCTCATTGTTCATTAGGTCAAATTGATTGGTTCTACATTGTCTATTCATTGGATGCTTAGTTCTATGTTGTAAAGATTGTTTATTTCTTGACCTCCTCAGTTGCATGTCTCTAAACTTAATTTGACAATTTACAATCTTATGACCAAAATTAGAACAGTAAAAATAGTAGCCATGGAAGAAATTTTGGTACCTGAAGGATGGCCTTCTTCTTGGCATTTGTTGCTCCATCTTATGATATCTTTGTTTTTTATCAGGGATCATCTTGTCTTTATTAGATTTTGGTGACAGAGTATTCTCATGGCTTGATTGTTTGTTGACTTGGAACTTGATCATCTTTACTGCCTCTTTGCTTTCTGGTTGTTTGTTGCTTGAACCATTTACATAACCTAAACTAGTCTTCAACAAAGGAGATCTTTGTTTTCTCAAAATGTCGTTAAGTTTTGTTGTGGCTTTAATCATTGGAAGATTTTGGAGATACAATGTTTTAAACTTCTCCATCTCTTTTCTAGTTTTTAGTACCTCTTCTTCCAAGGCTTCACATCTTGCTTTCTTTTCTAATAGTTGTTGTTTCAGAATGTCCTCTATTTTCTTTGCCTCTTCTAATTCCACTTTTAGCAGGGAAAAGTCTTCATCAAGTCCTTTATTGTCTTTCTCGAACTGTATCAACAATTGTTTTTTCTTTTTCTTCTTAGATCTGAGTCTAGCAATTTATTCTAGAGAATTGATCGGTTCTCCTTCCAAGTCAACCATAACTTCTTCATCGTCAGCATCACTTCTTGTTCCTTTATTATCATAATCCTCTTTGGCCATAAGCATAAATTCATTAATCTTATCTTCACAGGAAGATTCACTATCTGTGTCTTCTGAAGAGTCATCATTGTTTACACATAGACTTTTCGTTTTACCAAATATCTTGGGTTTGTACTTCTTTTAACCTTCAGAATTATGATCATGTTTCTTCTGTGGACACTTCGATGCAAAGTGGCCTATATTTCCACAGTTAAAAGATTTGAAGGGAAATTTTCCTTGGTACTTGCCTGATCCTTTCTTTAGTCTTCTCAAAAATTTTGCTTCAATTTCATCAGGCTCAGAATCCTCATTCTTATCTGCTATAAATGATGCTTCTCTATAGGTGGGTTTATCTTTACCTATCCTCATTTCATAGGTAGTCAGATTTCCTAGGAGTTGGTCAATAGACAGATATTTTAGATCATTAAGTTCTTCTATAGGAGAGACCTTTGGGTTGAACCTATCTGGCAGAGATCTCGAAATTTTATGAACTAAAGAGACATCCTCAATTTTTTCACCAAGTCCTATCATTGCATTTACTTGTTCTTCAACTCTTAGAAAATACTTCCCAACAATTTCATCCTCTTTCATCTTTAGCTGTTCAAACTGTAATCTATAGGTTTGAAGCTTGGCATCCTTTACCTTCTCATTACCTTCATAACTACTAATGAGTTTGTCCCACATTTCTTTGGCATATTCTAAGTGAATAACTTTTGCAAATTCTATTTCTGCAAGCCCACTCAGAATATAATTCATAGCCTTAGCGTTGAAACTGAATTCTAGCTTGTCATCCTTAGAATCTAGTAGAACTAGTTTTACATAACTAGTCTCTACCACATCCTAGACATCTGCACCTATGGCCATTATGTAGGTTCTCATCCTAACTTTCCAGAAGGAGAAGTTTGTTCCATTGAATAGGGGGGGCTTATTGGTTGAATTTCCTTCATGGATAGTCATGTTTAATCTCTAAAATATACCCTTAGATAAAAGGAACCGCCTCTGATACCAATTGTTGGACAACTGAGAGGGGGGGTGAATCAATTGTTAATGTTCTTAAACAATCATGCCCATTTTAAAATATTTACAAAACACTCAATAATGATCACAATAAGAAACGAAGCAAGCAATAGAATATTCAACATCAATCACACACATGAAATATATAGAGACATATATTTCCTGAGGAAACCCATAAAGAGAAAAACCTCTTCTTCCTGATATGATAAGTAATCTATATTTTCTGTACATTATAATTCTTATGAGCTCCAACTCTTCTTGAGGCTACAACCTCTGTTTTACAAGAAACAACTTGCTGAGAGAACCAACTCTCTGGTTTCTCTAGCACCCACTAGAAGGAAGCACCAACTCCCTGGTTTCTCTAGCACCCACTAGAAGGAAGCACCAACTCCATAAGTTTTCCAACACCAACTAGATGGACGAACCAACTTGCAGTCACACAGTCACCAACCTGTATAATAGAGAACAATAGTTCTCCCTTGCACCACCCTACCACCCTAATTTTTATGGCTGCAACTAGATGGAAGCTACAACTCCATGTGTTCAAGAACCCACTTGAAAATATGAGGACACCAGTCCTCCCTAGCACCTCCCTACATCTTTGCTTTCTTGAACTTATCACAGTGATACAACATTTATCTATGGATTACCAGTCTCATCATTGTTCTGCTACACCGCTCTGCTCTGCCTGCATTAGTGTCTCTCTACTCACTCGCTATGCTTTCTGTTCTTCTGCGTTTTATACTATGTGTGCTATCTGACTTCTACGTACTATTCCTCTGCATTCTCTTCACTGTGTCACTATTCTTCCCTATAGTTCGTTCACTGCATCTCTTCCTTATGACTCCATAGCTGACCAACAGAATGCATTCACTTCTCTATTCTGCATCTTTTTCTCACATCGAGTCATCTTCCTGATCATCATGACAACTCTTCATCTTCTCTTGTGGTTCGCACCATGTGTTCATCATCAGTGAGAATTATGATTAGATTCTTTAGCTTCTCCAACAGACGAAACTCTTCGTCTTCTCTGTCAGTTACAACCAGTCAATTATGGCTTCTTTGGATTCTAAGCCCCTTCCTTCACGTGATCACTGGTGGTGACCATACACCTGGGATTAATAGAGCTCTTGAGCGCTTATCAATTCAACGACCATGATTCATTCTTTGGAAATGGACGACTGTTGTAACTTCAACAATTTTCCCTTCAGAAATTTTGGGTTTCAAACCTTTCAAAACTTCTAAATTAGAATTCCCAAAGAGATCGGATGGTTCACATTACACCTCGGAACCAAATCAATGGTTAGCGTTAATCCTTACATTCATCCTTCATTTCTTAATCCAATAGACAAGACTTAATTAAACAATGAGATGTATGGCCACCTTTTACTCTGGGACTTCGTCTATTATGCTTATGCTATCCTTCCATTGTGTTTTGATCAATGGTTGATAATGCAACCGAACACAAGATCGATAAACGATATCTCCTTCGGGTCTCCGGACTTCAGAGATTTTGAGTCTTAGCCCATTCTTTCCTCCAGAGTGATCACCTTCTCGGTAAGTCATAAACGGTGGAGACCTCTTGCTCTTGGTTAATGTTTTAACTTACACTATCCTTCCACTGTAGTAGAACGAAGGATGAGACTGCTCCCGAAGTGATCTTCAGATCGAATGTCTCGTGTCCACTCTGGGTCTTCGACATTCGGGACTTCGGGTCTTCATGCAAGTGTTGGTGGTAAAACTCCCAAAGAAAAACTCTCAGACTAATGTAACTCTTATGTCACTTGATGACATGTCATGAGCCAAGCAGCTGCCACTTGTCACTCTGATTCATGATTTGCACGTACCTGAAATGATGATTTCAACTTGACACTTGTTGTTCTTTGACTATGCCAAGTGTCCTTGATCTAACAGTCAAGATAGTATCTTAGATAGACGACTGAGAGTGACTTTGGACCTTCGTCCTTCGGGAATTCGAGACTTTTGAAATTTCTTGGTGGTGAAACTCCCAAAGCAATTCTCCTAGAGAGACATAACTTGCTTACATCACTTGTTAACATGGCGTAAGCCAATTTTCGCTTGACGCTTGTCATCACTTGATTATGCCATGCGTATTTGTTGACGTGGTCTGTTGACATGGTATACCACTATGCCATTTTGCTAATGTGGTCTGCTGACCAATATCCCTGAACCAACGATCCTCGTTCGTCCTCCAAATTCGACGGTCCTAATTCATTTCGGATTTCCGGGCTTCGAGTATTTCACATATCAAACATTCTGGAGCATAACCTCCTCGCAACTTTAAACCTGAAATAAATTTTGTTCGTCGATCGGTTTCTTATATCGACAGCTTTATCTGTCAATGTTGCGGCTCTGTTAGCTTATCCTGTCCTTTCACTTTAAAGTGATCTGATGGCTGACGACAATTCTCATAATTGAATTCTCAAATGGTTTTCTCGCTTATCCTATCCTTCCACTCAAAAGTGATCCAATGGTTGTGAAGTTTCTTAAAACATATCCCCAATCAATAATGATTGTGCAACCACAATCTGCGAGTGGTTTAACTCGTCACCCAACTCCAGGGATGATTTTAGGGGCTAAATTTTTCTCATGGGCTAATTTTCCATGGTTTTTCCAAAAACAATATTCGTCATTCTAAAAATGATTCGCCCAAATTCTATAGGATAAAATTATTTTACCTTAAAAGTCGCCAAAATTTTATACAAACTATATAAAAACCTTAGCAATTTGAATATTTTTACAAAAATATCGCCAAACATTTACAGTTGGCATATGAAGGATTAGTAAGATTCGCCAAGGTTTCTACATTTTAAAATAAATTTCCAGCCTTAAAATCATCCCTGCCCAACTCCGCAATGGGAAGATGTGCGCTATTGATGAGTTAACCACAATCGTTGATCTTCAAAGATATAAGATCAGATGGTCCTGACTAATTGCAAGATGAGAACAATCGTGATGTTTAATTCTCCTTTCAATCTCTGCAATTCATCCCTGCCGTAGATTTGGCGATTACGCATCCGACAGACATGATTGAATCTGACTTAAACTCATTGGTTTTTGGATCAACCGCATTCATAGATATTTGAAGATATCAGATCTGACGATCTAGATAGATTACGGGATTGTAACTGGAGAGTAGTTTAATTCATCTTTTGCTCCCCGCAATTCATCCTTGTCGTTGATCTGGCTTGCAGATCCGATGATCTTGATTTGATCTTAGCTTTATCACGCCATCTCTTTTGAACTTGAATCTTCAGTAGCTATTGTACTACACTTTCCTTTCTGAATTGTGATCTCTGCTTCTTGTTCGCTCCTCCTCCTAATCTTATGCTTCCTTCCTCTCCACATTTTGTTCTTGCCATCAATGACAATCACACTCTTTCCAACAAAACATGCCAACATGTCATTCATCCCATAATACAAGGTGGCTTGGGTCCCTTGCTACCCTATCCCAGCTTTTGGCATTCCTTCTCCCACCCCCCTCACGGTACTTCATCCAATCCTACAACCACTAGGGGTTTATCACCACCCACCCCCAGCACCTTTCCCATTCCATGCATACATTATCATTGCACTAATTTTCCCCACACTATTATTCCCTACTCTACCCTCGCTTCTTGCATTCATTTTTGTTGCAACTACCATTGTAGTAGCTAGCATTACACCAACAACCATTGCACCAACTACCATTGTACTAGCTACAATTGCACGACTACCATTTCATATACTTTTGTTACATTTACAATGGATAAAATTATGGTTATTGCAATTACATCCACCCCATCCCCCATTGCTTCCTCAAATTAGGTTGTCAAGACGAGTGATTTTCTTCCTAACCAATATCCATCAATGGTTGATATATTCATAGTGATATCATTTGTTGATGAAACTATTTTCCAACATACATGGAATTGATTTTAGGGATTTTGATTTTTTTCATTAATTCATTATTGTAATTACTACAGGGAGATATCACTAAGAGGCTAGGGACACGAAGGAGGGAAATTCCCTCACAACTCATGATCTCACCTATGGTGAGTTCTGTTAGATTGAATTCTATTTTTATTTGTTAAGTGTGAATATCGGTAGAACTATGGAAAAAAATATTACATGTATGGTTTCTCCTTTCTAGTATCTAGAAAGACCCACAACTCCTAGATGCAAGAAGACTCAAACTTCCTCCAACTCAAAGAAGAGGAAGACCATCTTTGGATATGTACTTGGAAGTGGTGAGGGTAGTGGGGGTCAATGAGTGACACCTTGCATATCTCATCCATGATCTGCTATTTTCGGCATGGGTTCCATTTACGGTGTATAGGAAATGAACTTCAATTATTTCATGTTTGGGCACGAGGCACCATTATGTATCGTGGGAAATACATGACATTTTGTTAAAAAAGTATAGTTGGACCAATTTTTAATATAGATACATGGATTTAGACATGCATAATGAATTCTTTATGGTTTGGTTTTTTATTATGGTTATGGTTCATTTTATTTGATGTTTATGATGAATGACATTCATGATGAATTTGATGGGTGTATAGATAGAACAAGATAAGAAGCTCATTTATTTTTGTAAACCCAAATAGACCAACGTCATTGAAGTACACCATTTGGCCACCAATGCACTCTTTCAATTCAATGCAGGTGCATTGACATGGATGGACAACATAGTATGGGAGTCCAATTGTCACGTTGGATCTTCTTCCTCTTAGTTTCTCCATATTCACAAATTTATACACTTATGTAATTCAGATCATGGACTTATGGGAAATGAATCTCTTATGTTAGGGATGTTGAGTTGAGTTATTATCCAATTTATTGTGTCCATATGTATATGATTGATTTTACATTCATTTTTATGTTATGTTTTTTCTGCTTAAGTAATTTATCACATCATAAACTAAATATTGTGTATTTAAGTTCATATTGAGAGAAAAAAAAATGAATCATAATTTATCTCTCCAACCAAGAAGAAACCATATGACACATGGAGTCTTTTTTATTAGAATAGTCATTCAACATATATAATGCACAATTTCTACAACTTACATTAGAATATTCATATCATATTATACATGAGCCAAAATTTGAGGCCTGTGCACTCGACCTCTTTGACTACATGGGGAGGATGGCCCCATTCAAATAGATGTGTTCAACCAATGACATGCATTTTTTAATTGTCAAATTTCATTTTGTGCCCACTATTACGTTCAAGTCAAGCTTCTAAATGAAACATGGAGATTTGGTCTCGGGTATAAAATCACTAGAAAGAAATAAAATTGATGTCATAAGCTCCTACAAGTTTTTTGGGAAAGGTCGACATGATCACACTTTCCACATGCTTTAGAGGAAGATATTTCAAAAATTTACCCTTTAATGAAAAAAATTTAATGCTATTGAGAAAACCGTAGTTCCAAAATCATCACATAAAACAAACTCTCGTCCATGGACTCCTGGGACAATGGTGCCCCTAGCTAAAATTTGATTCCACAAGTTCGATGGAATCGATGGTTCATTAATTATATTCATGGTTATAATTTTGTGGAGAGTCACAACTCACTTCCTAAATCCATTTAGGGACACATGGTGAATTGTGTCGAGGACATAAAAACCAAATTGAGCATTAAGAATTGAGTTTTGTAATCTCCTACAAGTGTGTTTGGGAAAGGCTGACATGAGAACATTGTCCACATGCTCATGATCTATAGTTTTAAAAAATTGACCCTTTAATGCAACAAATATATTGCATGCTACTGAAAAAAACCTTAGTTATTGACATCATCTAATAAAACAAACTCTAGGCCATAGAATCATGGCATATGGGCACCCCTAGTTGTAATCCAATGTCACAAGTCCAATGGAATTGAAAATTCATCAATTTAAATCTCAATTATCATTTTATGATGAGTTGCAACTCGCTTCTTGAAGCCATTCAGGGACACATGGATAATTTGTGCTTGGAGCATAAAAACCAAACTAAGCAATAGATTCAATTGAGTCATGGATTTGATAATATGATGATAAGGTTTGTACTATAAATATAAAACCTAGCATTAAATGTTTGCAATTTCCTTCAATGTCCATTGAAATGGATTATTCACACCTAATGAAGTATCATTTTCAAATGAAGTGATCCACATATACTTCAACGTAATAGACTTTCAATTGTGTATATTTATGAAAAATAATAATTAAACTAATTGTCTTGTTACAACATATATTCATGCTTTAGATAAGGTTATTAAGAGCATGGAAAGAACTAACTAATGGACATTTCAAATTTTGAAATATATATGGATATTTGAATTATGCAAGGATATTTCAATGCAAATGCCTAGGGTTTGATTATGTTATAATAGCACATGAGTTTAATGAGCCTATAGTTTGTAATGTCATGATAGGGTTTGTTCTATCCATATAAATCCTAGCATTGAAAGTTTGGTATTTTCTTCAATATTCTCATTCTTGAATCTCTCATAGAATTCTATATGTGTCATGTTAAGAAAGCGCTTAATGTGGATTTCATAGCCACTAGAATCTCTTCTTTACTATACCACATCCACATCCTTCTGATTGGATGAAGACTTAGTCTTTTCATTCCAAAAATCCTAGACTAGTCCCTTAACAACTTCAATTAACTTCATGTTCAAATAAGGTAGCCTATTAATCAAGGCCCAATAGTTTGTTTGACTTGGGTTGTGAATACTTTATCTTATAATAAAATACAGTCGAAGGGTTTTGGAACTAACTTTTAAAATGTTACATGTGTGTGTGAGAAAGCGACATTGCCTTATGGTCTTGTTTATAATCAATTTGACAATACATGATGGGCCTTGTATTCTTTGCAATTGTATTAAAAGTAGCATGAATGAGTCAATAAATAAAATATACATTGTCAACAATAGTGTCATTGTACTAAGTGGATGCATAAATACCAACACTAGTGTCATAGATGTTCCTCTCACTATTGGTATAATGCGTTGAAACCAAAGTTATTGCACTATTTATAATCGAATCTGTCGATTATAAATTAAGCTCAATCAATTCTGTAAACAATCGTCGTCCTCTTCAATATAGATGGCATAACATTATAAAATATCTTTGAAATTATATATATATATTTTTTAAGAAATACTCTTTAAATCGTATCAAATCAGAATTATTTACCAATACAAATTATAATAATTTGATTTAAAAACTAAATCAAAACTATTTATTAATACAAATTATAATAATTTGATTTAAAAACTAAATCAAAATTATTTATTAATATAAATTATAATAATTTGAGTTAAAAATTAATACACATTATAGTAATTTGATTTAAAAACTATTACTATATAATTGCTATAATAATGTATTATAGTAATTTGATTTAAAAACTATTACTATATAATTTCTATAATAAATTGTCTAGACTCCTAAAATATAATTCATGGACATCTAGTCATATATTAACGACAAAAAGGTTATATTGATTAATCAAGCATTAAATATCTTAATCATAAAGAGATTGAACCTCACGATGTTCTCATATAGTAAAAAATGAAAAATTAGGTTATATTGATTAATCAAACATTAAATATCTTAATCATAAAGAGATTGAACCTCACACGATGTTCTCATATAGTAAAAAATGAAAAATTGTTGACTTTTACATGTATTGATGCAAAGTATCCATGACTTGTAAAAATTTCATTAATATTATGTAATACTAATACATTGTTGACTGTTACATGGCGTGGACTTTCTAGATAGATGTAGAGATGCAAAGTATCTATGAGGTTCTGTGCGGTTCTAAGATTTCATTAATATTAGTTTATTATAATTATATCAATTTTAATTGGATTTTTAAATTAAATTGGAAAATAATTTTTATTTAATTATAATTATTATTATTAAATATTATTATTTTAAATATTAAAAAAATATATAACTTATTTAATAAGAAATTATTATTATTAAAATTTATAATTATAATTATTAATAACATAAACTTATTTATTACATAATTTATTTTCAAAATTTATTATCATAATATATAATTATTTTCATTTCATTATTTAGATCGTAAAATTCTAATATAGGGAGGAGACCGGTATTTTTTGAATATTGAGAGCATTCTTATAGACCCATTTAAGGGCACAACATGTCTCACGAGGAATTGAACCTGGGTTGGAGACCGTAACAATCATTCCTCCCAACCACCCAAGCTACATCCAATGAAACTTACAATTCATTTGTAAACTAACCTTATTACTATTTTTTTCAATTTTTTCAATTTTTAAATAAGTGGTAATTAACTTTCCTAGTCCGTTTATATATTCCACTATAGATTCATATTAAACCTCGACATAGATGAATCAAATTTCTTAAAGTGTAACTTTTTTATGATTTAATTCCATGTATTAATTCTTTCATATTAAATGATAAAAATATTTCCACCTTAATAAATTTGATCCCTTTCAGTGCTTGATAGATTTGGATTTAAGATGGATTAATTTTGTGCATGACAACATCTCCCCATATTCTCATTATTATTTTTATTTTTTATTAATTTTAATGTAACTTTACACTACAATATCTCCCCGATAATAAATTGTAGAGCACCTAGCTATTCTGGATGCAAAAACATTATATTTTTTTTTACTGCGATGTCACATATCAACCCACCCATTAACTTGTAATTGTTCGTATATATTTTATACCATGTTGTGCAAATTAAACTTTTCTAGGGATGGCACCATACACGTCGTTATATAAATATTTTTTTTGGTATTGCACACGTAACTTGTTTACGCTTCCATAGAGAAAGAAGCGAGATGTAGAGGTTGCGACTAGGGTTTACCCTAGCCACAACCCGCTACAGCCACAATCATACCCTGTAATTGATGTAGTTGGTGAACGTTGAGTTCGTTTCTGCGTTTTTTTTTTCGTTTAGGACTGTTGCGTCGGTGCGGGGCTTTGGGGAAACACTAGTCGTCGCCTTTTGTGGAGGGCGTTAAGCTGGTGCGAGCTATTGTCATTTGGGATGATTTGATACCTTGGTGTTGTAGCTCAGACTCTCGGTGGCTATTTCCTCCATCTTGTCTCTGGGAGTTTGGTTCTTGGGCCTTTCATTCTGGGGCTTGTTTTGGGACTCCTTTTATTCGACTGTCGCTATGTTCAATGGAGTTTATGTGTGGGGTTTTCTCTTTCCTCTGGTAGTGGTGGATCTTTGCGCAACTGACTATGGGTGCAATTGTTTTTTATCTTCCTCATTTCTGTAGAGGTTTTGGGCCAGAGCTTTGAAGTCCTCGCTCAGGGCGTGTGGTGTTTGGTAACACTTTGAGGTCCTTATTGGGGACGTGTGGTGTTGGGTAACACTTTGATGTCCTTATTGGGGACATGCAGTTGTTTTGGTTGTTTGTTTATGATGTTAGGGTGTGAATGATGAGGGGAAAAGAGTTAAATCTTCCTCTTTCGGGGGGTTTCATTTTTGTAGCCTACGTACTAGCTTGATTAACTACTATCGGTTTGGTTTCTTTTGGACCTTGGTACCTCCAAGTCTTTGGACTGGTACTTTGGACTAGCATTGCTTGGCCTTCGAGATGCATTTTCAGTGATGAAAACAATTATATATCAATATAATGAGCAATTTTTTGTTAGAAAAGAAAATGTAACTTGTCCATGCGTGAATATTTTGCGAGGAGTACTTAGCCCAGGTTAATACAATTAGTGCATACATATAATTTTTTCTTTTTAAATTGAAAATCATGTTTTTCTTTCTTTTAATTGAGTGGTAGGGTTAATTGGACTACTTAAACACCACCAATTTATGTTGGAAGTAATAAAATTAAAACAAATTAACATGGAGGGTGGTGGGGAACGAGGTTGGAAATAGAATTTGTTTAATTCTTTCTTACGGATGCTTTGTATTGAATCTAGAAGTGATCCAGGTTTATATCAATGGCCACTCACCTTTTCCAACTGGCTCAAAACAGTTTTCTGACATTTTTGGCAATTTACTATATTTAGCAATTTTAACTTTCGGGGCCATTTTGAGGGCATAAATGAAGGTTTTCCGGGATTGATATTCTCAATGATAATATAAGAAATGATTGAGCCCCCAAAATGAATCTCCTCGACGATACCTTTCCAACGGGGTATCATGCGCCTAAAACGAAGATCG
>SNQJ01S0027837.1:46678-71039 GCA_010110895.2 Picea sitchensis
GAGTTATTGATGTTATTTTCACAATGTGAGTGTCTTTGACATTGTTTTTATGACTATTGGTTTGGAGAATTATATTTTTTAATGCTTGCATGTAGATTCCTATGTCATTAATCTTCATTTTATTTGTCAAGTTGTAGTGATTCGAGGGTGTGTTTGTTTGGAATTGTTGATGGTGGCTTGTATGGGTGTCTCCATCATTGCTTTTGTGGATTATATGGTTTGGAGCTTTATCTTTCATAATGTTTTCACATGTGAATTGCTAGGTCATTGACACCATTTTCGGAGTGGTGACTTGGATTTCTAGGTGCTTGAACCATGTTTCCTGAAAAATGCATTGGAGGCCATTGAGCCACATTGTTGATTCATTTCTATAGGTAAGGAGCAATGGGTGTGATTGTTTGTAATTTCCAATGGTGGCTCTATGTTTGTAATTGTCAATAGTGGCTCAACTATATGTGTAGAGATTAGATGGCACTTTCTTTAGAGTAATTTCCTTAGTTTTCTCCATTAATTCTCTGTGTTGTTTGCTTCGACTACTATGGTGACTGTAGTTGTGTTTGGATCTACATTGGTGGTCAATGGTGCCATTTTTGTGGTTCATAGGGGGTGTTGCAAACCATGTTGTTTGCACAGTGTGTTCCTTGCCATCAATGCATTGTCTTCTAAGTTGTGTTGTGATTTTATTTTTCTTTGTTACATTGAGGTTTCATTTGCACACTTGACATATTACCTTGCCTTTGTTGTTCTTCTTGTGGTTTTTAGTTTAGATCTCTAACATTTTAATAGTTTTGCTTGACACTGTTTAGCAAATTTTGGGTCTACATTTGATGGGTTTAGGAAACATCATTACAAACTAATTTTAGTTCCACCATCATGTTATTAAAAGTAAATTTCCATGTCTTTGGTGGATTTTGTTGCAATTCTAGCAAAGTTTAGATGTAACCATTACAAGATTTTTTTCCATTAGGAAAGAGTTTGATCCATTTATAGATTTTATTGCATTTCTCTTCTATCATATTTGAGATATATATTATTCAACTGGTCTCTTCATGCATTTGTTTAGGCCCAGTCAGTTTACTACCTAGATCTATCCAAAAGTCGTCAATCATGGGATCCTTCTAATGCTTTTGAGGGGAATAAGTATAGAGAGCTCTATTTCAGAAAAGAAAATTCCTTAGAAGGCCTGATGTGTTACAATCTACCTTTTAGGCATTTAGTTGGAAAGTCTCTTTTGAATACTGAAAATGAAGAAAACTTTGATGTTTTCTTTCTCTTTCTTGAATTGATGCAAGGAATCTTTGTTGTAAGGCAAGTGGAATCTCTAACACCTATTGATGGATTTGTTTAATATTCTTGAGTATAAAAAATACACAATTCAACAACATATGTCTTTGTAGAAAAAACATTTTCATATGCTTTGTGAATAACATCACAATTCGTCGGAATTGAAGATGAGGATATTGTTAAATGTTTTAGCATATAAAAATAGTTTAAACCATTCATGGGCTTTACTGCATTGCTTTTTATGACATTCAAGTTATCCTTTTTTTTACACAAGGTTAGGTCAATAACATATGAATAGATATAATATAATTCATCGAGAATCAACTTGCTGAGAGAAAACATGTCACATAGTGGGATTTCAACCTAGGTGGGGAGGGTAACAACTTTCCCTCACAACCACTTGAGCTACACCCAATTGACAATTTAAGCCATCTATAAACTTTATTTCACTATTTTCCATGACACTTAATATTTTTATTAATATTATTTGTGGAACTAGACTTTGTAACACTAATTAAGATTGCAAAGTGTTTAAAATATTTTCATGCATGTATTCAAAAAATAACCTTGAATTTCCTTGATGCAAACTGTGCATGGTTATTAATATACTTTTAAAATCATTGTTCTTTATAAACCCATGTTTTTATTATGCATTTTCCTCATTTGCAAAATATAATTTCTTTCATCGAATGTTCACAAAGATCTTTTGTCATGCATTTTACTCATTTGCAAAATATCATTTCGAATTTGAGTTTTTACAATGGCAATGAAAAACATTATAGTGCAAATACTATATGAGTGCTTGAATGTGCATACATCATTAGCTTTGCATGCTTGGGAACACTACAATATTTGGCCTTCACATTGAAAAAAATGTCGCACTTTGATGATGCAAACCAAAATACTTGTTGCAATGTTGATTCAAAATAGTTCTTATTTTTAATTAGACCACTTGACTTTTTAAGTGGCAATTTGCATCTGACAATGGTATCCACTCATGCAAGCAAAGATGTTGTATGGTTGCACAAAGATGTTGTATAGTTGCAGAGATTGTGTTCATGTATTAGGGTTGTGCATTAAATTGTAAGGTTAGATTACTATAGTGAAAGTGCAATTTTTTTTTAGCTAAAACCTCTGCCTATGATTCTAAAATAATAAAGCATATTGATGTATAATGTCACTTTGTGAGGACCATGATTAAAGATAAAAAGGTATTCCTGAAAAAGTTTGACACCGTCAAAAATATTGATTCTAAAATAATAAAGCATATTGATGTATAATGTCACTTTGTGAGGACCATGATTAAAGATAAAAAGGTATTCCTGAAAAAGTTTGACACCGTCAAAAATATTGTAGACTCATAGACAATATATGTTACTATTGAAAAGTTCTCCAATGGACACTACTCCCTTGAACTTGTACACCGGACATAGTCCAGCCAGCCAGCAAACCCGCGTAGACCGGACATAGTCCAGCCAGAAACGTAGAACGCGTACACCGGACATAGTCCAGCCAGCCAGCAAACCCGCGTAGACTCTGTCCACAATTTAATCTACTCCATCAGATTTGGGGCTCTACACAGAGAGACGTCCCTTGAATGATTCCCCTGAGGTGCTGTAACTGGCCGCTTTCACTCTCCAACCAAATTAAATCTTGGGATTAAGCTAAGAAGAAAAAATACCATCAGTGAAAACTGCTATGGCCTAATTCCCACTATAAATTTGGGTTTCCCGAAAGGACAACTCGCTCCCGTCTTCTTATGCATTTCTAGAATCAGCTGCCATGGAAACCAAGCGCTTCACATACATGATGTTTGTATCGGTATGCCTCATTTTAGTCTCCGCCCGGCCTTCGAAAGGCAGCTATTTCACTGCGTGGGAAGCGGCAGGGTGTAAAAACCAAAGTGTTCAATACAGCAAATGTGGGTGTTCTAATATCGATGACAAATTTCACGGAGGATACGAGTTCGTGTTTGAAGGGCAGAGTGCTGCCGCTTACAACACTGAGATCTGCAATGGTCCTCCCCATACCCGTTTTGGGGGCAGGGGCGTTCAAGATTGCAGCGGTTTCGGTTGGAAGAGTTTCTTCATCCAGTGCTAGGCAGGAAGCACTGCTGATAACACTACTATGAATCAGTATGCATTGCTAATTTTCACCACTCCATATGATGACAGGACAGGTGCATCTTAAGTGCATGGTTGTGTGAGTTTATTTTGTTAGACAGAGTTTATGGATAAAACTGTGTATAGGGTTTTGGACGTTTCCAGTTTACATTCCATTAAGACCTAATAATAGCTGTGAGTTGGTTTTCCAATACTGTATGTTTTGCAAGTATTCCTGTTTCCAGGATTTGTCAATTTCTAATAACTTGTACAGGATTTACTAAACCTCGTGCACGAGTCAATTTTTTTAATTCTAATCTTCAAAAACACATAACAGTGAAATTTGCATTAGTGCGAACACAATTTTTTTTTCAAACCAAATCTGAAAAACATAAATTTGAAACCTGCAACTACCATCTCTTATGAACTTCAGTAACCACTACAGATCCCATGCCGTCTATCGAGCTTCTCAACAACGCGTTCACCTTCTTGGAATTTTAGAGGGGAATTGAACAAGTACACGATGGCGTTGATAATTGTAGTCAGAAAAGATCGATAATTGTAGCCGAAGAAGCCTGGTGTAACTCTTAACCCCTGCTGTTCTAGATTACACTTATGGAAAGTCTAGTTACAAAGTAATTATAAAGTAGTTTAAAGTCAATTATAAGTTTACAATTTTCTGTTGTTTAAATTTCATTTCTGAATGTATGAATGAGAGAAATTTTAGGATGTCTGGATTATATACTTAATCACTCAAATCTACAAATCCAATAATTTTTTGTTGATTTTGGATGAACTTAAATAAATAATATAACATGAATAAAAAATAAACATATAACTTTTAAATTAAGACAAGTTTGTATAAATTATATTGAAAAAAAAAAAAAAAAATTAATGAAAATGAATTTTAATACATAAAGGAATAAAAACCAAATGGAAAATAAATTGAGTTTATTTTAAATTTTGATATTTATAGAATAGAAGAACATATTTTTTATTTGGATTCCTCATGTTCATATGAAGTTTTATATAACAGATGTACATTCAAAGTGCCCATTTCATTTATTTCAAAAATATTTTAATTCTGAATGTTATTATTTTGGTTGTAATTAAACTTAATAAGTTATATAAGTTATTTAATTTTTTATATTTAATTAAGTGTGTTTATCTGGTTTATACATAAGATTTGTTATTCATCTTTAATTTTTTTAAAGTAATATGTTTTCTGTAAATAATTATTGGATTGATCTCATCTTAATAGAATCTTTTTTTCTCACCTTAATCTTACTATAACATATTGTAAAAAAATTATTGAAGTTATTCCCCACTTCACCCTCATCTGTAAAAAGAAAGTTAACGATTTTAATGATTTATTGGACAAATATTTTTCTTTGATTCACTATTTTTTATTCCATTTTATATTGACCTTTATCTTGAGTTGCAATACTTTTTTGATGCATAATTTGCTCCTATTTTTATATTTTATCTTGAATATAAAACTTAATAGATTCTCAATTCTGAGTTAAAATGCACAAAAGTCCTAAAATGAATATTAATATCATGTAACTAATTTGCATTGAAATAACTATTCATATAAATTTAATGAGATGACTTCAATAATAATAACACTAAAAAAATTCAAAATCATGAGATACTGAAACATAACCTCAAAAAGAATGTAAACAATAAATGATATAAATAGTTTTTTAGTAATTAAATTTACATGAGTAGTTATTTTGATGCTATTATTTATATATATATATATATATATTTAACATTCTAAAATATTTCTATTACAATTTAATTTTACAATGTTAATGATTAATATTTTTATTTTTATCAATTCAAAATTATTTTTATTAAAGTTGATTTTCCTTCTCATTATTTTGAATAATTAGAAAAACTCAAATTTTAGAAATTTTACATTATAACATTAATTTTTAATATTATGTCATTAAATTAAGTCAAGATAGTTGTTCATATAAATTATTTATTATCGAGTCATAAAGGTCTCTCTTATCCCCTTAGAGATGGGCATGAAGAGTATTTTAGTAATTCTTTGTGGTGAGTCCATTTTGGATATATATATATAATTTTTTTGTAAAAAAATGGTATTTTATTACCTTTTGTTAGCAAAAATCACACATGTGTGAGTATACACTAGAGCACGCCACTTGTTCTGCCACAACAGTGGAAACCAGAACACGTGGAAACTATTGTTCATAAACCTTAAAGAGACATCTGTCAAAAACATGGGGACTTGCCACCTGTTATGCCACAAGCGTGGAAACCAGAACATGCGATGGACTGAGTGCCCCAACCAACTAGTGAACCAAAACTAAAGTCTGTGATGCAAGAGATGGGAGCTGGGTGAGCATGCTCTTTAGCATCATCTTCTTTATAGCATTCATCCATGTTTGTTCCAGGGTCCTCTTCCATGATAGCAGTGGAAGAATCCTTAGCAACAGTAGAATCTATAGCAGGGTCCTCTTCTATAGTAGCAACAAAATTCTTTCCAGAGTGATCCTCCTTAAGAGGGATTTCCTCTTCCACGATGCACCCTGTCTCAGTTGGCTCCAGAAAAATCAAAGTGGTGGTGGTGCAAGTGGTTGGTTGTTGTTCCAAGGTGTTCATTAGTAAAAATGGCATAATTTCCTCCAAGTTGTGTGGAATTTTCTCTTCCACCAGACACCCTCTGTGGAGACCCTCTTTGTTTGATGGACGGGGTTCTAGTTGAGTTGCCTCATGAGAATTTTGATCAGAGGAGGGTGAGTAGTCCAAACTGTCGATTGGGATGAGAGCGAGAGAGGCTAGTCCTGGGCGTTTGCGCCTACCAAATTGATTGTAATAGGCTGGCCCTCACCGAGACTTTCCTCTCTCGCGAAGCATGGCTAAGCAGAGTGTAGGGAGAATGGAATCAATAGTGGTGCGAGCAAGAGACAAAGGATGGAAATCTAGGGCATGGAGCAAAGCAAGCAGAATTAGATCGTGAACTACGACCAAATTCCCAATATAGGACCCTCCGTAGGATGATAAGAGCCAAAGGACGGAGGATTTGATGGTTTTGATAGCCATAAGTGTTGGAGTAATGGCCATTCACTATATTGTACTAGTGTCGAGGCGCCGAACCTTAGTATCCATTAAGACCCAACACACTAAGCCTTGACATAAGTGAAATCTAGACATCACGATTGGACAGGAGAGGAGGGTGGCGACGAGGGGCCTTAACTATCCTCATATCCACCCCAACTATTGACTTGTGTGCTTCATGTGTCACCCCACTCAGGGATATATATATATATATATATATATATATATAATTATAATCATTTTAAATATTTTTTCAAAAGTGTGGGGTGTTTACTTTCATTTCAAAAATATGTCTCCATATGAATAGAAAATTCATTACATATGAAAATATTTAAATATGCACCGTGAATATGGATCATGTATGATAGTATGTGTAAATTACTAAGTTAAAACTTTAAATATGTATTGTGAATATGGTCCATGGACAATAAATATGATACATTAGTATGTTCCTAACTTCCTTCCTACCTCAACCACTTTTGTTCGGAGATAGGATTTGGCCCATGAGTATTGTGATATTTTCCTTCACACGTAGTCAGGTTCAACATAATTCTTTTGTGGTATATTCCTATCAAGAGTCGTCTAATTATGTTAGACCATCAAGTGTAGAGCCTTCAAGGTACAACAATTCTATACCATGCATGACATATGGTCTGGCTAGCCATTTTGGTTTTAGCTCAATTGTTCTACATTGATGCTCTCATAGTGGGAATACTTTTCATGGCTCGATAGAGGATCCTATTCAATATAGTTTATTGGATGATGTTAGTACAAAATTTCTTTTGTATTTTCATTCATTATGTATTTTATTTTGCAATCGAAAAATATTTGGTAAACATAACTTTAAAGTATTTGTAACTCACTTTTATTTTTTGACATGTACAACTCTTTTGAAATGATACACCTGCATCTAGGTGGTAAGGTGCATATTGTCTTGGACTTGATGCAACAATTGTAGTAGCATGTGAGATTGGGTCATGTCACATGCATGCATTTAGATGAATTTATGTTTTTTCCCTTTAAAGTTGAATTCAATTTAGAAGTAAAAAATGTGTATCATTGTAACCATAAATAAGTTACAAGAATGGCATATGCCCTTTAATTAGGCCATAATTAGTCAATTGGTGACCAAGACCTCTCCTTATTTGACAATGTTGTTGTATTTTCACCAAGTGCTCCCTTGTGGTTTTGTTTCCCCCACCTCGTTGTTCAACTTCATCTTCCTCTTCTTATTTTTTTTTGTTGGCTATACTATCCCTAACCTGCGGGATTATCCTGTGGTTGAGATGCCACAAACTAGGGGCATCTAAGCCGTCAAAATCACCTAGGGGTCACACCCATCCTCGACCACACCAACCCTTAACTTGGCTAGATTTGAGGTGTCCCCAGGGGTTTCGAACCAGTGAATTTCAGTTATGGAGTGCCTTAACAACACACTCCCTCACCAACTGCTCTAGACCTAGGAGACAACTTCCTCTTCTTATTATGCATGGTGTTTTCCTCTTGTTTATTTTAGTGTTTCATTTTCTTTCCTTGTGGTTTGTCTTGACAACCCCATTTTTTTTATAAGAGTAAGTATGGTTACTCATTTATTCCATGCCGCTTGTGTAACATCCAAATTTCACTAACCACATTTCATAAAACTGATTTATTCTTTGAGGACACTTGCATGCAAGTGATCCGGCTAAACATGGTACTATATGATTAATGGATTTGGTTTATGAGTTAACGTTTATGCTATGATTGGATATTGAAATTTTGATATGTTATTAATATTGATGTATAGCATTGATAGGTATTAAGATGAGGTTTTCTGAGTGTACATGAAACATGACATGATGAGGATGTTGATGGCATTTAAAAAATACCTTGGACTCTAGATTGAGTCAGGGTGTGGAGTATTGGCTTTGATTATAATTACTTGATTTTATTACGCATGTATTATGATGATGATTTCAGTTATGGATTTCATGTATAAGAGTTTTTAATATTATTTTTGTTAGTGGATGCGGGAATGGTAACACTTGCTAATCCGGCTCACATATGGAGTAAAGGGGTCATACATAGATATCGAATAGATCAGGGAGAGGTGTGGTAGTGTCCATGCCACAACCTAATAACACTCCCACTGTGACTTGAACTAAAGGTTAACGAATACATTGTTCTTGAGAGGTTCACAATGTCTCGAGGGTAGATTGAGACAGTCATTCACGAGGATTTCTGAGGGGAACGTAATAAGGTAGATTCCTTATTCCTCAGTGAGCCCTTAGTCTCACACAAGGTTGACAAGTGGACTATTGAATCCAAACGTCAAACAAATTCCAAACTAAGTCAAAATGGTGAGTGACACCCTTGGAGCACGTCAGTGCATCTTGAAGGGAATTTCACATGAATAAAATTAATAAGTTTATAAAAATATAGAAGACCATAGAGAATAATCTCTACATTAATTATTAAAAAGTATCTAATTATGCATGAAATGACAAGTGTCAAGGTAGAAATTCTTATAAAAGAAGGGAGAAGAAGGAGTAAGGTACCGTAATGTTGGATGACTAAAATGCTATAAAAAATTATTGTGACTTGTTTACTTGTGTGGGTTGGGTCACAAGTTTTTTATAAGAGGTGGAAGTATCTCCTTTGCGGCTCGGGGGGATAAGGGGGAAGAAGAGTACCCCTAGCATTGGCTGGGAGGTACTGGTGAAGTCGTTTTGATTAGCGAGAATAAAGGACGTTGAACAAGCTACTGGATTGAAGATCAACCTCATATTTCAGTAATATTCTGGTTATAGTATTTAATTGTTTTTCTTATTTTATTGTCTTATTATTGATTTGTGTATTGAAATTTATAGAAAGAATTATCTTGGACAATGATATAATAATTTATGTAAATTATATGTGTATTTAACGGTTGTTGGAATGGTATTCTTATCCAACGTGGTCTAAATGTATACATATATATGGAATTTCAATGAAGAAACCTTTAAGATTCCTTTCCCTCAAAGGCTATTATGAAATGAATCACTTTCCCTTTCCCTTTTTTTCTTAAGAAAAAGAGAGATCAAATTATAGTTTACAATCCATTACAAAAATCAATGAAAAAGAGGATCTTCCGATATGAGATCAACCTTACGCTATGACATCAACAATGCCATAAGCTTGGGCTTTTGTTGCTGACATAAAAGTTTAAATATTAGAAAACAACACACCCAGGTGAGGCTATACTCACATTTATATTGTTGAATGAGGATTGATTACATCATTATATATGAAACTACTCTTACTTAGTCAGTTACATCAAACCACAGATAACTAGACTTTACTTACGCTATTGACTCTATCAACTGACGCTTACAAATGACTCTTACTCCATTATTTCCAAGTCTCCTCCTTAATGGAGAATGGATTGACTTCTACGCCTAACATCTCCCTAAAATACTCAAACTTAATCTTTCCAAGAGGTTTAGTGAAAATATCAAGAGCATTTTCACTAGTATTACAATACATAAGAGCTATTTCATTTGAAAACAACTTTTCTCTAACAAAATGAAACTGAGCTTCAACATGCTTTGTCCTAGCATGAAAAATTGGATTCTTCACAAGATTGATTAAACTTTTATTATCATGTTTGACCATTGTAGGTTCATTTTGTTCTTTTCCAACATCTTGAAGAACTCTTCTCAACCAAATAGCTTCAGAAGTTGTTGCACACAAGGCTTTATATTCTGCTTCAGTAGAAGACAAAGATACAATAGGCTTCTTTTACTGCTCCATGAAACAACCCTAGATCCAATGCCAAACGCATATCCAGTGGTTGATCTTCGATCATCCGGATTGCCAACCCATTTAGAATCTGAGTAACCTGTCAACTCAACATCATATGCGTCAGTATATTTAATACCATAATCAAGTGTTCCTTTTAGATACCTAAGTACCACCTTTGCTGCATTCCAATGGCTTTCTAGAGGTTTCACCATAAACTGAATTAACACACTCACAAAGTATGCAATATCAGGTTTGGTTTTGGTGAAATAATTCAACCTACCCACCATATGTCTATACATAGTGCCATTCACCTCCTTCGAACCATCATCACAAGAAAGTTTCACATTCTGTTGCATGGGAACAATAGAAGACTTAAATTGATCCATTTTAAATCTCTTAAGTACTTCTCTGATATACTTACTTTGACAAACAAAAGTTTGGCCTGCATTTCTCCAAACTTCAAGACCTAGGCAGTAATGTAACTCACCAAGATCTTTCATTTCAAATACGTGTGACCACTTCTCTTTGATTTCATCAATTAATTTCTCTGCATTTCCTTTAATTATCAAATCATCAACATATAAGGAAATCAATACTATATACCCATGCTCATCAAATTTGGTATACAGATTTGGATCACTTTTGCTCCTCATAAAGCCCTGTTGAAGAAAGAAAGAGTATATATTCTCATACCATGACCTAGGTGCCTGTTTTAGTCCATACAATGCTTTATTTAACTTACACACTAAGTGTTCTTTTCCTTGGTCCACAAACCTTTCAGGTTGAGTAAGGTAAACCTCCTCCTTTAACTCACCATTCAAAAATGAAGATTTAACATCTAACTGGTGTAGCTTCGAATGATACTTTGTAGCTAAAGCAATTAACATCCTGATAGTATTCAATTTAGCTACCTGTGCAAATGTTTTAGCATAATCAATACCTTTTGTTTGTGAATACCTCTTTTACAACCAGTCTAGCCTTATATTTTTCTATACTACCATCTGATTTAAATTTGGGTGTGTATATCCATTTGCATCCAATGGCCTTTTTATGTTTAGGCAATTTAGTCAATTCACGAATATTATTTTTCATTATAGATTCATATTCTTCCTCCATTGCATTTTGCCATTCATCATGTTCATTGGATTCATAAAAAATCATGGGTTCCATGACATTTAAAATGTTACTCATTAGGGCATAGTCTTTATACCTCTCATGGAGCTGAACCTATCGTGAAGATCTTCTCAACTTCCTCCCCACTTTGTGAATATCTGCCTTCGCCTCTAGGTGAACTGTGACTGTTTGAATTGTCGATATCACTGAGTCATTCTTGTTGCTGCTATTATTGTCATTGTGGTTGTGGCTGCTATTGTGTTGGTTGTTTTTTTGATGGTTGTTATTTCTCTTCTTTAACTCCTTCATCAATAAGTATATGTCATTCCTCATGATTTTTGTTGTCATGATTTCCTGCTTCCTGCTCATGGAAAAGTACATATCTACTTGAAAATACTTTGTGAGTAGAAGAATCAAACAGTTTGTATGCTTTAAATTCATAATAGTACCCAATGAAAATACATTTAATGGCCTTAGCATCCAATTTCCTCCTATTCTCCTTTGGAATATGAGCAAAAGCCTTACACCCAAATACTTTCAAATTATGAACTGCAGGTTTGGAACCATACAAGGCTTCGAAAGGAGTAACATTATCAAGACACCTTGTTGGACTTCTNATTCAAAAATGAAGATTTAACATCTAACTGGTGTAGCTTCGAATGATACTTTGTAGCTAAAGCAATTAACATCCTGATAGTATTCAATTTAGCTACCTGTGCAAATGTTTTAGCATAATCAATACCTTTTGTTTGTGAATACCTCTTTTACAACCAGTCTAGCCTTATATTTTTCTATACTACCATCTGATTTAAATTTGGGTGTGTATATCCATTTGCATCCAATGGCCTTTTTATGTTTAGGCAATTTAGTCAATTCACGAATATTATTTTTCATTATAGATTCATATTCTTCCTCCATTGCATTTTGCCATTCATCATGTTCATTGGATTCATAAAAAATCATGGGTTCCATGACATTTAAAATGTTACTCATTAGGGCATAGTCTTTATACCTCTCATGGAGCTGAACCTATCGTGAAGATCTTCTCAACTTCCTCCCCACTTTGTGAATATCTGCCTTCGCCTCTAGGTGAACTGTGACTGTTTGAATTGTCGATATCACTGAGTCATTCTTGTTGCTGCTATTATTGTCATTGTGGTTGTGGCTGCTATTGTGTTGGTTGTTTTTTTGATGGTTGTTATTTCTCTTCTTTAACTCCTTCATCAATAAGTATATGTCATTCCTCATGATTTTTGTTGTCATGATTTCCTGCTTCCTGCTCATGGAAAAGTACATATCTACTTGAAAATACTTTGTGAGTAGAAGAATCAAACAGTTTGTATGCTTTAAATTCATAATAGTACCCAATGAAAATACATTTAATGGCCTTAGCATCCAATTTCCTCCTATTCTCCTTTGGAATATGAGCAAAAGCCTTACACCCAAATACTTTCAAATTATGAACTGCAGGTTTGGAACCATACAAGGCTTCGAAAGGAGTAACATTATCAAGACACCTTGTTGGACTTCTATTCTTTAAATAAACTGCAGTATTTATGGCTTCAGTCCAAAATGCATTCGAGAGATTCTTACCTTTCATCATACGGCGTGCACACTCTACCCGAGTTCTGTTTTTCCTTTCAGCGACTCCGTTTTGTTGTCTGTGGAGTGTGAGGTATTGTAAACTATTGTACTATTCCATGATATTTGCAATATTTGTTGAAGTCCCCTGATTTATACTCTCCCCCTTGATCTGAACGCAGGATTTTGATGGATTTTTCTATCTGCTTTTCTACCATGGCTCTGAATTCCTTAAAGTACTCGAAAACATCACTTTTTCTTCTAAGGAAGTAAACCCATGTGTATATCGTGCAATCATCAATAAATAACATAATATAAAATGCACCTCCTAAATACCTAGTCCCCATAGGCCCACAAACATCAGTATGCACAAGATCTAACACATCTCTCTTTTTCTTATCAAGATTAGAGGGGAATTCATCTCTGTGCATCTTTCCTAATGCACATCCATCACAAGGAACATTCTCATTCTTTAACATGGGAATTCTTTCAACCATATTCTTTTTCTGTAATAACAATAAATCAGGATGACTGATGTGTCCATACCTTTGATGCCAAAGAATCTCTTTTGGCATAGTTGCAGAATTCAGTGTGTCATGTGCTTTGCTGGTAACATCAACTTTGTATAGGCCTCCTTTTCTAACTCTCATTGCAACAGTTTTGAAATGGTCCAGCAGATCCTTCAGTATGCAATAATTCTTGAAGAACTCAACCTTCAAGTCTCGATCTGTAATGGTGGACACATAGATAAAAAATTCTTTATTCCTCACACATAAACAACATTGCGAATGTGATGAACTATACCATTCGACAATGTCATGGTACTATCTCCATATCCCTTGATCTGATGAGCGTGGTCATCACAAAGATATATGCTGGCTCCATTCTATGTTTCTTTAAAATTAGTATACCACATCTTATTGCATGTCATATGTACTGATGCTCCGAAATCCACAAACCAGGCATCAGAATCATCCACTTCAACACATAAAGAAGTGTTAGACACAAAAAACCTAAGATCCCATGAATCAAAATTTGGGGGTTCATCAATATCATCACTAGCAATAAATAATCTGAGATCATGATTTGACAATTTTTTTGCATAATGACCTGAATGTGTTCTAGGTTTATTCCTAGCCTCGTCACTTTTCTTCTTATGACAATCTTTAACAATCTGTCCATGTCGACCACAATAAAAACAACTCTTTGATTCAGTCCTGTTAGATTGAATACCTTTATTTGGTCTTGGAGATTGTCTTCTTTGCGATGAACTGCCTCTCTGCCATGAACTGCCTCTCTACGATGAACTTCCTCCTCTGCCTCTTTCTCCTGATCTCCCTCTCGAGGATCTCTTATTTGACCACAGTGCCAAATATGTATTGTGAGGCTTCAGATTCCCATGCCTCTCTTCCTCTTGCAGCAAAATACCTATCAGTTCTTCAAACGTAGGAGGTTTCTCCCTTGTTGTGAGACCTGTTATGAACATATGATAATCTTCTAGCATACCATTTAAGGTAATAGTGACAAGATCAGTGTTGGAAACAGTTTCCCCTATATTTACTATCTTGTCTTTCACCTCTTTAATACGACCCAAAAATGAACTAACAGATTCATTTCCATCCATCTTAATTCCTAGCAATTTAGTTTTTAGGAACAAAATGCAATTTGTGTTGCTAGTTTCATACAATGATTTAAGAATTTTCCACATTGTAGTAGAAGTTGTATCTTCTCTAATATGTGGAATATTTCTATCTTTAACAAACATGTGCAACAATACATTTGCCTTGTTTTCACGCTTCTCCCAATCTTGGATCTGTGTTGTTGTCGCACCTGCAGTCGTATCAGGTTTCACTATAGTTCCCTTCGCAATGTTCCAAACACCATAGACCTCCATGAGCGGTTGCATCTTGAATTTCCAGTTAGTGAAGTTTGAGCCATTTAACTTGTTGGCTTCGTTGAGGTAGGTTTCTATGAGAGGATTCTCCATCTTTCGCAAGATATTCTTTGCAAGAGAATCACCAAGGATATGCAACTTTTTGTTGCTCTGCCTTTGGATACACTGATTCGTCTCAATATTCACTCTCAGTTTTCTTAAAATAAATATAAGGAAACATTAAAAAAAAACCTTAAAACCACTTTATATATAACTAGCGCAGTCGCTAAGTCGTGGCTAGTGAACGCTGAAAGGCGGCGCTGTTAAACTTCCGACTGGCGACTGCTAGTGATGCCAGCACAAAAACACGCCCACCTTAATATTTTAATATTTTTTAATCAAGTAGACGTGGCAATAAGTTAGTGAACACAATAATTTTTAAACACGATTAGGTAAATGTAAAAAAGTAAACATATAAACGGATGTCTTTATAATAGCTCGGAAGTTAATGAATGAAATAAGAGCCATTCATTTATTGTGACGACTAAGAATATTCTAAGCACATTTAATCTCGTCCATAGAAAACGTATTAAGAACTAAAAACCTATTAAATGTGCCCATTGTCAATAGGTGTACACCTTTCGGCATAAAAATAATATAAATTTCTTAAAAAAAAACTTTCCCTTTTTTTGTTTTAAATACACATGCATCCACTTTAATAAAAAAAAAAAGTTTCATAAGTCCCTCTTCACCTCTTTATAGAAGCCTCATGCTTTACTTAAAAAAATATCCACTTTATAAGAAAGTATCCACTTTCAATAAACTTTATACCTCTCAAAAAAAACTATCCACTTTAAATAATTGGACATCCATTAAAATATAACGCCTTCTTCATATATACATAATAAATCATGGCATGAGAAATATAACTCCAAGATCGTGGCGGGTGGCTATCTCATGCTTGGGATAGATCTCCGTTGATCTCCCTCACAAGTGTGCTACCGATGCATGTAGTCTGTGGAATCTTGGTTCTTTTAAGCCCACAAGAACGACAACTCTTCACCAAAATAAAGCACAGAGATTAAGGAGGAATGGCAAACACTTACTCATAACCACGAAATGCAAATGGATTTCACCGCAAAACACCCTTCACCATTTGACAATGTGAACGCAATCGATAGCTTTCCTATTTTCTCATGGCCCTGTAGCCAAGCTAACATTTCAAGCTGGCGATTCATATGGCAATAACGATTCCAGAGAAGCAGCCACCAACTTGATGCTTACGTTTCCCACTTGCTCATGCAACAAAAACTCATGATTTCCATACGGCCTACGAAAACAGAAGGGTTTCTGCACCTCACACTACCTTAGACTGCAGGGAGTCCGCACCTCATGAGTTATTTGGGTGCGAAAATATTTAAAACTTTCTGCACTATAATACACAACTTGACTACATAAATCTGAGGTCTTTCAAAATGGAGGGACCTGCTGACTTCAAGAAATTTACGCACCTCATTCTGTGGCTATGATACCCAGTTAAAATATTAGAAAACAACACACACAGGTGAGGCTATGCTCACTTCTATGTTGTTGAATTAGGATTGATTACATCATTATATAGGAAACTACTCTTACTTAGTCGGTTACATCAAACCACAGATAACTAGACTTTACTTACGCTACGGACTCTGACAACTGACGCTTACAACTGATGCTTACAAATAACTCTTACTCCATTATTTCCAAGTATAAAAACATCTTTGTCCAGGTCCCGTTGATATGAGTTTCTCCCTTACCCTGCAAAGGATGCTTGTCTGACGCAACCAAAAACTTATTTCATTGTTTCCCTTATTATTAGTCCCTTCCGAAGGCCAGGACTTTAGCGTTGAATTGATATTAGTTATGAATTTGACTATAAATTTATGCCAAATTTCTTATGTTATAGATTGTAAACTTTATATTTTAATTTTTATATAATAATAAAAAATCATCTTTGTGATTTCATTGGACAATACATTCCAAGTCTTATTGCAAACTTCATTGAGAAGTCTTCTCAATGGTTAATGTTTATTTTTCATTCAATCTTACAACCAAGACAATGCAATGTCTTCGTTATATCCTAAGTTTTAACCTTCTTTGTGATTGCACATTAACACCTGCATTAATACTTCTGCATTTGAATTTCAGGGTCTCTATTATGACAAATGCAACCATGTAGTCTCCACCGCTACATAAGATGGCCTTTCAAGCTTCAATTGACAGTCTCCACCACTTCATAAGATGGCCTTTCAAGATTCAATAGCCTTTCAAGCTTCAATTGACACCACTTGACACCACTGTTCCTTCCCTCCACTGCCTAGACATTGTGGCTTCATAAGATGGCATTTCGAGCTTTAGTCTAGACCATTGTTCCTTGCCTTCGTCTCCACTTCCTACACCATTGTGAAAGATACCTTATCAATCACCTATACAACATTGCCTTCACAAGAAGGCTCAACATTCAGATTACTCAACAACAACAATGCCTTCACAAGAAGGTTCAACTTTCAGATTACTCAACAGGAAGAACAAAGCCAATTACTCAGCTATAGGATCCATACTCATGCTATGAGCTTGCAAGTCATTTAATCTATGCAATTATCAGTCGTTTAATATATGCAACTTTATTTGAAGAAGATTTTGTTATGTTTTAAGAACTTCAAACCCCATACTCCAATTGATGTTTCCACTGAATGAGAATGGATTCATCCTGTATTTAAAATCAAAATTTGTTAACTATGGCAGTAAAAATATCTGTCCTACATTTGAATAATATTTGAATACCTTGGCACATGCACAATCACTTTGTTTGGAAAGAGTTTTATGAGAAAGACATAACCAAGCAAGCACATTTGTGAAGGTTTCAAAGTTTTATGAAGAACGACTAAAAACCTGTAGGTAGAACGAAGAAATTTGCAGGTAAACCAAAATGACAAAACGTGACTCTTAATTATCCTTCCTCAAGCTCCAGTTATTGCTTTATTTTGTGCATAAAACCCCAAGGATCGATTCTCCATAAGACATAACTTATGGATTGAACCTAAGACCAAACTTCTACACAACAATGAGGAAATATGAATAAGAAACTAAACATGTAACCTATAATTAAATCGAACCTAACATGTAACCTATAATTAAATAGAACTTATCATAGATTATATGTCTTAGCCAGAAATTGTATTTCTTTATGTGCAACCAATAATGCAAGGATTGTTTGTTTGGCAAACCTGTGAAGAATTTCTTTGGGCATAAAGAGTAACTCATGGAAAGCGAAGGAACCTACCACTACCAATGCGGGAGGCCATCACTATCCAACTAGTTCCCATACAACCTTCCCATCACCGTTCTTAGATCACATGTCATACAACCTTCCCTCTGCCTCATTCTCTGAGCTCACCACTACAACATGTCATACAACCTTCCTTGATACACTTCCATCTTCAATATCAATTGTTACACCGCCTTCTTAAAGACCATACATAATACTCATAGATGTGCTCAAAGATCAATCATTTTTACCATTTATCAACAACCTTACCAACGAATTTTTACTAGAGTGCACTAGAATATGAGCATGGGCCTTTATGTGCCATAAATATCAAGTAGAATTTGCATTATATCAGGCTAGGGTGGCACTTGCAGAGAATCTAATACCACATGTGACCTAGTTGTATGCAGCTTCAACTATTCTCACTAATGAAATTGTTATTTAATGGGCGACACTTGTAGAGAATCTAATACCACATGTGACCTCGCTGTATGGAGCTTCAACTATTCTCAAGAATGAAATTTCTATTTAATAGTGGAAAAAGCCTGTGCATAGGCTACTTTACCTACTATAGCATGAGCAAATGATGAACCGGATGGACGTTGAGCTAGTGCACTTTCCCCATCTCCCCATTTCTAGTTCTACCCGTATTATCAGACAAGCTTATTGTGTGCCCCCCCCCCATGAGCTGGTCACGAAGATAAGTCAATGAGTAGGCAGGAAAGCATGATGTTGGCCAGAACTAGGAAGCGAGCTCAATCTGTATCTTTATATGCACTTGGATTTGCTATAGGAACTGGAGTTCAATTTCTCCTGCAATGAAGAAAAAGGTAAAGGCAACAGAGTCCACATCAGTGTAGATAAAATATCCAATTAGACCTTCCATTTTGAAACCTGTTGAAGTAGTAGCATACACGATAGAGATACCAACAGAGGAGACTATATAAGCACAAGCGAGCAACCTATTTCCACAAATAAGCTACAACTATTGGATCTATTATGTAAGCTACAAGGAGAACAAGGGAAGCCACCTGCTCTTTTTATCTATATCGATTGGTTGGGTGACAGGGAGATCATTGGAAAAGATATCTGGGATCTAGAGACCACTCATTAGGAAAGATCGATATGCATTGGTTTGGACTGACATAATTGCCATGTTCTTACCCAGATATAGATACATATAAGTATAAATAGCAGTATATTTACCGGGTTCGTAAGAAGCATATCCCATTCTAGTTGGAGCAAGGGCTTCAGGTGGTTAGTTCTACATTTACCAGCGGAAAACATGGGTGGATTTGGCATACCATTAGGAAACGAAAACAACGAAGGTACCAGAACAACTAAGCTCGATATTCCACATAATTTTATGTAATTTGTTGATGTTTTACAGAATTTGTTGAAGCATTAGCCATTGTGGTCGAGAATGCCCAGGAAAGAAGAATTGGTTGTTGTGATTAAGATTTCCTAGGAAATGTAATCCTATCCTAAATTTAGCTTCAAGCCTATCAACGTACAATGTAATCCTATCCTACATTCAGCTTCAAGCTTGTCAACGTACATGAATTGGTAGAGACGAAGGTTGTTAAACTTTGCAAAGTGAAGCCACATGTTTACTAGTTGGAAAGCATGAATGGATCCATTAGACATTTGTAAACATCTAGAGCAACATCGGTTTTGATGTGTATAATTCCACAATTACTGTAGAATTCCACGTATGGGTCCAATTAAAAGTGTGTTCTGAGTTTTTAATTTCTAACTTAAATGTGAATTCCACATATGGGTCCAATTAAAATTGTGTTCTAAATTTTTAAATTTTTACTTAAATGCAGTTGGGTTAGAGTGGGGTTCCACTATTTTAGAATTTGATTAGCTTTTTTATTATCAACCTGGTTGCAATGAGGGGTGTCGTAAGGCCTTTTGATTGGAATTGGGAAATAATTAGGGGGAGGTAGAGTTGGAACGATTCGGATGACACTGAATCATAACGTCAACAACCGATGCGGGCTTGATGTCGTGATGAGAGAAAGTCTATAATTTCACTAATTCAACTTATTTTTTAAGTTGAAATTTCTAAATGGATAGGGATCCCTAACCTCTTAAAATATCAAATAGGGTCTTAAAACGAATTCATGAATCCCTTCGAGATGGATAAGAAACCTAACCCTCAGAGATGGACAGGGATTTTTAACTGCCAAATCCTTTAGAGATGGACAGGGACTTTTAACTGCCAAAAAAGGTTTTAATGTTTTTTCGGAAGAACAAATTAAGATTTTAAGAAAATAAGTAAAGCCAAATCATTTGACAAAATATCCCTTACCATTAGTTTTGTAACTTTATTTGGTTGGTTAATAGATTTGCATGAAGAATCAATGTAATTACATGCATGTAGCATGATCAATATAGTGGTCTCTACTCGAGTAAGCTTCCTCACGGTCAAAGTTTCCCTTATGCTTTTCATATAACACTAATACTCATTCAACATAAATGGTCGTTCTTTTTGTTTCTTTTGTCTTTTCCTACTTGCATTTGAACTTTGCAAAATAACTACCGTGACTATAAACATGAGCCGACGTTTGATGGAAAACCAACAATATCCCTGAATATGGCAATAAAATATATATATATTTTTTTATTTCCATTTTGCTTCAAGATTGTCAACAAATTGGCATAGCGACGGAAGGTTGTTAAGCTTTGCAAAGTGAAGCCATAGATTCATTAGTTGGCAAGCATGCATGGATCCATTAGGCATTTGTAAACATAAAGAGCACCATCGGTTTTGATGTGTACAACGCCACGATTACTGTAGAATTCAAGTATGGGTCCAATTAAATTTTTGTTGAGTTTTTTAATTTTAACTTAAATGCATCTGGATTATAATGTGGTTCCAGTGTTTTAGAATTTGAACAGTTTTTTGCTACAAGGATGCCCTCTCACTACTCATTCCTTCTAGTGATGTGATAATATATAAAATATTTTGATTGTACCTAAGGTTGTGACCACAGGGACATGAGCCTGAAATTGTAAGGGGTGATATTTTGATATGTTGATGTGGAATGTCAAATAGCTTAGATGTTAATAGCGTAGATGTTATGTTTTTTTTATACGTTGTGTTATGATCATTACTTCTATGTTTTGGTTTTTTGATGTTGTGTTATGGTAATTGATTGCATATTGTAAGGGTTTCCGAATTCAGGTTTTGCTTTAACAATCCAAGTTACTTAAAGGTGTAAGTATACTGTAAACATTAACCATTTTGTAGTTTTTGGAAACATTTTACGTTTTTAAAAACACTACCATAAATTGCATGATAATTAATGTTTATGTAATAAAAAATTCATTCACTTTATTATTATTATTATAAATGTTAAAGGTTAAATTATTATTATTATTAATTTATTATAAATGATTTTATTATTTATTATTATTATAAATGTTAAAATATAGATTTATTAATGATACATAAAAAGATATCTCAAACAACTAAAAACTGATAAGAGTGCAGATATATATATCTATTGAATATAAATAAATCAAAGTTTCAAATATTACCAAAGATTAGATGCTTGACCAGTGTCTACTTTTAACTTTATGAGAAAATGATAAGATTAGATGCTTGACCATCTTTACTCTTCTCAAGGTGTATTTGGATCTTTACACTGGAGTACTCTATGCCGTCGAGCCACAGCTGCCCCGATGATTATCACTAATTTTATTTGTCCAGTTAAACGTTACACGTACTCTCGATTTTGCTTCGCTCCGAACTCCTCTCGAGTTTGCCTCCTGTTGCCACCGCAAGCAGCAATCGAAATAAACTAGAGATAGAAGAATTGGTTCGCATAGTATCCCATAGTATCCCATCTGGATGAGGGATATTGTTCATGGCAGGTCTTTGATGCTTCAATGTTTTCCATCTAAGCTTGATTTTTTATATTAATCATATCTATATATGGAGTCACTTAATAAGTGATAAAAATTTTAAAAAATTGAGAGTCCATCTTAATTTTAATGATAATGATTTATTTTTTTACATTGTGAGTATATTTATCTTAATTTAATAAATAATAATTTTAACATTTTATAGTATTTAAGTAAAATTAAAAATATTTTTCTTAAGTTGATCAAATTATACCATCAAATTAAAACATTGATTGTTTAAAAAACAAACTCCAAATAGTTATTAATACTATATATTTCAAACATCAGAGATATTGCATTATGGTACAACCGACCTTGATCACCTTCGTTGATTTGGTTGTAGTTTAGGAAACCATATCGACTCAAGTGACAAGCGTTCATATGGGGAAATCAAACTGAGGTCCTTCTTGGCTTAAATATGGACAGAAGCCCAGGTGACAAACTTTCTAGGAAATAAAACTTAGGTCCTTCTGCATGGCTGAAATATGGACAAAAGTCCATGAAGGGATCACCTTATCCCAGGTATATTATGTTCATTGTTTTTATCCTAGGTATATTGTGTTCTTTGTTGTTAAAGTTGTGCCATAAATCTTCATCGTGTAACTTCTATCATACCCCTGCTTGATCATCCACTTATTCATTTCCATTACATTTGCATGCACACCCATACCACCCAAACCCATCGCAATTATATCCTTCAACCCACAATTTTCCAGCATTATTTAAATTCCCTGCATTTACACATTCACTCTGGTTACTATATGATAAGTTTAAATTTCCAAAGTTTACAGGGCTATTAATCTTTTATGTTTAATCCCTTATCCTTTTTGTTTAATAGTTTGGTGTGCGTGCATGTATGCATTTAATTTTTTCATTCGAGCATTTACTATGCTTATATGTTAATCTTAAATTCCCAAAGTTATCAATGTTATTAAATTTTAAATGGAAAAAAATTACTTTTGAATGTTCGCTGGTGGTGGCGTGTGTGATGAGCATGCTAACGATTTTCCAATTTTTTTATTCAATTAACTCTTTGATGTAGGATATAAATGTGATGATGTTCAAACATATTCTCTGTTTATTCTTGACTAATTTCATCTTTCACCTATTTGTTAAATTATTTTTTTCCTATGTTGAAAACTATGTTTTTCAACAATGATATGCTTATTATGGTTTTAAAGAATATGAACAATAACAGAACTGTGTCAAAGATCATCTCTTAGGAAAAACTATTCCTTGACAAGCAAAGCCTGCTCTAAACCTACACTCTACATGTTAATTCAACAATGTTATTTTGTTTTCCTGTCCATTGTTATATTTCTCATCATTGAGGTCTAATCATGTCCCCTAAGTTCTTGAAAAGCAAATTCTACTCAAGCCCCAAACCCATCCTGACAGGGACTAAGTGTCCATGCAACACTTGTTAACATCATAGTTCTCTAGTTCACCTTGGCATTCAGTGGTAATATCTTTTCGACAACAGTCCAATTATGCAAATGTGCACTTTCAACGATCTTGTTCATATGTTGTGTCATTGTCTTGCTAATATTCTTTTTCCATAATAGAGACACATTTCACTCTGAATTATTTTATTTTTCACCTAAGTATTATCGACAAGGGAGGGGAAATAAAAGTGCAACTACGGTTGGAGATTCTTCTTTTACATTTGATTGGCTTGGGTTTGACCGACATCTTACAAGAGTGTATTGATATCCTCGTTCTGATGTAGATTTCCAGCATAGATAGAAATGCGAGCATGAAAATTACATTAACATGCTCCCATTTACACGTTTCACTACCTTTCCAGTAATCCTTCATGTATTACATTCGGTGATTTGGCCCACAGGTATGGGAGAATGATAACAATATTTGGTTATATGCCTAAAATTTTAAGGATTGAACTAGTCGTGAAATTACAATAGTCGATGTAAGTGTAATTATAATGTTAGGTATCCATATTTATTTTTTTTGTTTGTTAATTTGTGCAGGACCTGCGATTAACCTGTGGCTTGAGAAACCACGACTCAGGGGCATCTAAGCCATCAAAATAACCCGGGGATCGCACCCGGCCTGAGCCACACCAACCCTTAACATGGTTGGATTTTTTGTCCCCGCAGGTTTTGAACCGATGACTTTAACAACACGGAGTGGCTTAACAACACACTCTGTCACCGACTGTCCTACACCTTGAGGACTAAAAAGTTGAAGGACATGGGGGTGGGCTTTGATCCACTTATGTGTGCACGGGTCACGATACCATTTATTATAGTATCTCTGGGTGCAACCACACATTCGACCACTACCTCAAGGTGTCCCCATGGCTCCAGGTAAAGC
>SNQJ01S0027837.1:71049-83542 GCA_010110895.2 Picea sitchensis
GAATCACTACAACTTGACAAATAAAATGAAGATTAATGACATAGGAATCTACATGCAAGCATTAAAAAATATAATTCTCCAAACCAATAGTCATAAAAACAATGTCAAAGACACTCACATTGTGAAAATAACATCAATAACTCCAAACAACCATACCCCCAACTTCTTGTCCAGAAAATCCAAGCTAACAATGTGCACAAGAAATCAACATGCAAGCATTAAGAAAAATAGAGCTCCAAACCAATATCCACAAGAAACATTGCATAAATAAGCCTACAATACAGCTGCACAAGTGTAACCTCAATGCCAACTAGAGTAGAGAGCTTTCTTTCTCTCAACAACAAGTCTAGAAAAAGCAATGAACTAAAATGCAAGATGCATGGAGAAGACCTAAGGGATGATGTATCTACATTCATAGAGCCAATCAAAAAAACAAGCCCTCTTCCTCCCAACAATGAGATGCATAAATAATGAATCGAAACACAAATGTATGCAATACACCAAGGAGGAAGACACTTCTTGATCTGGATTATTTCCATCACGAAATGAGAGCGGAGATATAATAAAGAAATGCATAGAGATATCGAGGATATCCAATAATATAACAAAAATATATTATAGATGAAACCATAAACACAGAGATACAGTAATACACAATTTCTATTAATGAGAGAAATGTACAGAGATTGTAAAAATACAGAGTGAAAGAATCGCTAGAATGGTGGCAGCTTATCTCTAAGAAGAGATGTGACAGAAACGCACATTCGCGAGAAGATGATTCCAATGAGGCTTTGAAGGCATTTTTAAAATAAACAGGAATGCTAAAAACCCTAGCCATCCAAAAACCTAACCCTAGGAGATGAAGCGCCAAAAGTCATGTGGGCCTCGTTTGGGTAAGTTAGTACATCAACTTCCCGGGGTCGTAACTTTTGCATACGATCTTCGTTTTAGGCGCATGATACCCCGTTGGAAAGGTATCATCGAGGAGATTCATTTTGGGGTCTCAATCGTTCCTTATACTATCATTGAGAATATCAATCCCGAAAAACCTTCATTTAGGCCCTCAAAATGGCCCCGAAAGTTAAAACTGCTAAATATAGTAAATTGCCAAAAATGCCAGAAAACTGTTTTGAGCCAGTTGGAAAAGGTGAGTGGCCATAGATATCCACATAGATCACTTCTACATTCAATACAAGGCATCCGTAAGAAAGAATTAAACAAGTTCTATTTCCAACCTCGTTCCCCACCACCCTCCATGTTAATTTGTTTTAATTTTATTTCTTCCAACATAAATTGGTGGTGTTTAAGTAGTCCAATTAACCCTACCACTCAATTAAAAGAAAGAAAAACATAATTTTCAATTTAAAAAGAAAAAATTATATGTATGCACTAATTGTATTAACCTGGGCTAAGTACTCCTCGCAAAATATTCACGCCTGGACAAGTTACATTTTCTGTTCCAACAAAAAATTGCTCATTATATTGATATATAATTGTTTTCATCACTGAAAATGCATCTCGAAGGCCAAGCAATGCTAGTCCAAAGTACCAGTCCAAAGACTTGGAGGTACCAAGGTCCAAAAGAAACCAAATCGATAGTAGTTAATCAAGCCAGCACATAGGCTACAAAAATGAAACCCCTCGAAAGAGGTAGATTTAACTCTTTTCCCCTCATCATCCACACCCTAACATCAGAAACAAACAACCAAAACAACTGAACGCCCCCAATAAAGACATCAAAGTGTTACCCAACACCGTATGTCCCCAATAAGGACCTCAAGGTGTTACCCAACACTACACGTCCCCAATAAGGACCTCAAAGTGTTACCATACACCGCACGCCCTGAGAGAGGACCTCAAAGCTCTGGTCCAAAACCTCTACAGAAATGAGGAAGATAAAAGACAATCGCACCCATAGTCAGTTGCGCAAAGATCCACCACTACCAGAGGAAAGAGAAAACCCCACACATAAACTCCATTGAATAGAGCGACAGTCGAATAAAAGGAGTCCCAAAACAAGCCCCAGAATGAAAGGCCCAAGAACCAAACTCCTAGAGACCAGATGGAGGAAATAGCCATCGGGAATTCGAGCCACAACACCAAGGGATCAAATCCTCCCAAACGACAACAACTCACACCAGCTTAACGCCCTCCGCAAAAGGCGGCAACTAGTGTTTCCCCAAAGCCCTGCACCGATGCACCAATCCTAAACGGAAAAAAAATGCAGAAACGAACTCGACGTTCACCAGCTACATCAATTACAGGCTATGATTGTGGCTGTAGCAGGTTGCGGCTAGGGTAAACCCTAGTCGCAGCCTCTACATCTCGCTTCTTTCTCTATGGAAGGGTAAACAAGTTACTTGTGCAATACCAAAAGAAATATTTATATAACGACGTGTATGGTGCCATCCTCAGAAAAGTTTAATTTGCACAACATGGTATAAAATATATACGAACAATTACAAGTTAATGGGTGGGTTGATATGTGACATCGCAGTAAAAAAAAATATAATGTTTTTGCATCCAGAATAGCTAGGTGCTCTACAATTTATTATCGAGGAGATATTGTCATGTAAAGTTACATTAAAATTTAATAAAAAATAAAAATAATAATGAGAATATGGGGAGATGTTGTCATGCACAAAATTAATCCATCTTAAATCCAAATCTATCAAGCACTGAAAGAGATCAAATTTATTAAGGTGGAAATATTTTTATCATTTAATATGAAGGAATTAATACATGGAATTAAATCATAAAAAAGGTTACACTTTAAGAAATTTGGTTCATCTATGTTGAGGTTTAATATGAATCTATAGTGGAATATATAAACGGACTAGGAAAGTTAATTACCACTTATTTAAAAATTGAAAAAATTGAAAAAAATAGTAATAAGGTTAGTTTACAAATGAATTTTTATTTTCATTGGATGTAGCTTGGGTGGTTGGGAGGAATGATTGTTATCGTCTCCAACCCAGGTTCAATTCCTTGTGAGACATGTTGTGCCCATAAATGGGTCTATAAGAATGCTCCCAATATTCAAAAAATAACGGTCGCCTCCCTATATTCTCTAACCGATTTCAAACATTATTAAGAATTTTACGATCTAAATAATGCAATGAAAATAATTATATATTATCATAATAAATTTTGAAGATAAATTATATAATAAATAAGTTTATGTTATTGATAATTTTAATTATGAATTTTAATAATAATAATTTCTTATTAAATAAGTTATATATTTTTTTAATGTTTAAAATAATAATAATTAATAATATTTAACAATAATAATTATAATTAAATAAATATTATTTTCCCAATTTAATTTAAAAATCCAATTAAAATTGATATAATTATAATAATCTAATATTAATCTTAGAACCACCCAGAACCTCATAGATACTTTGCATCCATACATCTATCTAGAAAGTCCACGCTATGTAACAGTCAACAATGTATTAGTATTACATAATATTAATGAAATTTTTACACGTCATGGATACTTTGCATCAATACATGTAAAAGTCAACAATTTTTCATTTTTTACTATATGAGAACATCGTGTGAGGTTCAATCTCTTTATGATTAAGATATTTAATGTTTGATTAATCAATATAACCTTTTGTCCTTAAAATATGACTAGATGCCCATGAATTATATTTTAGGAGTCTAGACAATTTATTATAGAAATTATATAGTAATAGCTTTTAAATCAAATTACTATAATACATTATTATAGCAATTATATAGTAATAGTTTTTAAATCAAATTACTATAATGTTTATTAATTTTTAACTTAAATTATTATAATTTATATTAATAAATAGTTTTGTTTTAGTTTTTAAATCAAATTATTATAATTTGTATTCATAAATAGTTTTGATTTAGTTTTTAAATCAAATTATTATAATTTGTATTGGTAAATAATTCTGATTTGATACTATTTAAAGAGTATTTCTTAATATATATATATATATATATATATATATATAATTTCAAAGATATTTTATAATGTTATGCCATCTATATTGTAGAGGAAGAAGACGACGATTGTTTACACAATTGATTGAGCTTAATTTATAATCGACAGATTCGATGCCCTTTCAATCATTCACTAGTGCAATAACTTTGGTTTCAACGCATTATACCAATAGTGAGAGGAACATCTATGACACTACAATGACACTATTGTTGACAATGTATATTTTATTTATTGACTCATTCATGCTACTTTTAATACAATTGCAAAGAATACAAGGCCCATCATGTATTGTCAGAATTGATTATAAACAAGACCATAAGGCAATGTCGCTTTCTCTCACACACATGTGACATTTTAAAAGTTAGTTCCAAAACCCTTCGATTGTATTTTATTATAAGATAAAGTATTCACAATCCAAGTCAAACAAGCTATTGGGCCTTGATTAGTAGGCTACCTTATTTGAACATGAAGTTAATTGAAGTTGTTAAGGTACTAGTCTAGGATTTTTGGAATGAAAAGACCAAGTCTTCATCCAATCATAAGGATGTGGTATAGTAAAGAAGAGATTCTAGTGGCCATGAAATCTACATTAAGCATTTTCTGAACATGATACATATAGAATTCTATGAGAGATTCAAGAATGAGAATATCGAAGAAAATACCAAACTTTCAATGCTAAGATTTATATGGATAGAACAAACCCTATCATGACATTACAAACTATAGGCCCATTAAACTCATGTGCTATTATAACATAATCAAACCCTAGGCATTTAAATTGAAATATCCTTTCATAATTCAAATATCCATATATATTTCAAAATTTGAAATGTCCATTAGTTAGTTCTTTCCATGCTCTTAATAACCTTATCTAAAGCATGAATATATGTTGTAACAAGATAATCAGTTTAATGATTATTTTTCATAAATATACACATTTGAAACTCTATTATGTTGAAGTATATGTGGATCACTTCATTTGAAAATGATACTTCATTAGGTGTGAATAATCCATTTCAATGGACATTGAGGGAAATTGCAAACATTTGATGCTAGGTTTTATATTTATAGTACAAACCTTATCATCACATTATCAAATCCTTGACTCAATTGAATCTATTGCTTAGTTTGGTTTTTATGCTCCAAGCACAAATTATCCATGTGTCCCTGAATGGCCTCAGGAAGCAAGTTGCAACTCATCATAAAATGATAATTGAGATTTAGATTGATGAATTTTCAATTCCATTGGACTTGTGACATTGGATTACAACTAGGGGTGCCCATATGCCATGATTCTATGGCCTAGAGTTTGTTTTATTAGATGATGTCAATAACTAAGGTTTTTTTCAGTAGCATGCAATATATTTGTTGCATTAAAGGGTCAATTTTTTAAAACTATAGATCAGGAGCATGTGAACAATGTTCTCATGTCAGCCTTTCCCAAACACACTTGTAGGAGATTACAAAACTCAATTCTTAATGCTCAATTTGGTTTTTATGTCCTCGACACAATTCACCATGTGTCCCTAAATGGATTGAGGAAGTGAGTTGTGACTCTCCACAAAATTATAACCATGAATATAATTAATGAACCATCGATTCCATCGGACTTGTGGAATCAAATTTTGGCTAGGGGCACCATTGTCCCAGGAGTCCATGGCCGAGAGTTTGTTTTATGTGATGATTTTGGAACTATGGTTTTCTCAATAGCATTAAATTTTTTGCATTAAAGGGTAAATTTTTGAAATATCTTCCCCTAAAGCATGTGGAAAGTGTGATCATGTCGACCTTTCCCAAAAAACTTGTAGGAGCTTATGACATTCAATTTTATTTCTTTCTAGTGATTTTATACCCGAGACCAAATCTCCATGTTTCATTTAGAAGCTTGACTTGAACGTAATAGGGGGCACAAAATGAAATTTGACAATTAAAAAATGCACGTCATTGGTTGAACACATCTATTTGAATGGGGCCATCCTCCTCGTGTAGTCAAAGAGGTTGAGTGCACAGTCCCTCAAATTTTGACTCATGTATAATATGATATGAATATTCTAATGTAAGTTGTAGAAATTGTGCATTATATATGTTGAATGACGATTCTAAGAAAAAAGACTCCATGTGTCATATGGTTTCTTCTTGGTTGGAGAGATAAATTGTGATTCATTTTTTTTTCTCCCAATATGAACTTAAATACAAAATATTTAGTTTATGATGTGATAAATTACTTAAGCAAAAAAAACATAACATAAAAATGAATGTAAAATCAATCATATACATATGGACACAATAAATTGGATAATAACTCAACTCAGCATCCTTAACATAAGAGTTTCATTTCCCATAAGTCCATGATCTGAATTACATAAGTGTAGAAATTTGTGAATATGGAAAAACTAAGAGGAAGAAGATCCAACGTGACAATTGGACTCCCATACTATGTTGTCCATCCATGTCAATGCACCTGTATTGAATTGAAAGAGTGCATTGGTGACCAAATGGTGTACTTCAATGATGTTGGTCTATTTGGGTTTACAAAAATAAATGAGCTTCTTATCTTGTTCTATCTATACACCCATCAAATTCATCATGAATGTCATTCATCATAAACATCAAATAAAATGGACCATAACCATAATAAAAAACTAAACCATAAAGAATTCATTATGCATGTCTAAATCCATGTATCTATATTAAAAATTGGTCCAACTATACTTTTTTTAACAAAATGTCATGTCTTTCCCACGATACATAATGGTGCCTCATGCCCAAACATGAAAGAATTGAAGTCCATTTCCTATACATCGTAAATGGAACCCATGCCGAAAATAGCAGATCATGGATGAGATATGCAAGGTGTCACTCATTGACCCCCACTACCCTCACCACTTCCAAGTACATATCCAAAGATGGTCTTCCTCTTCTTTGAGTTGGAGGAAGTTTGAGTCTTCTTGCATCTAGGAGTTGTGGGTCTTTCTAGATACTAGAAAGGAGACACCATACATGTAATATTTTTTTCCATAGTTCTATCGATATTCACACTTAACAAATAAAAATAGAATTCAATCTAACGGAACTCACCATAGGTGAGATCATGAGTTGTGAGGGAATTTCCCTCCTTCATGTCCCTAGCCTCTTAGTGATATCTCCCTATAATAATTACAAGAATGAATTAATGAAAAAAATCAAAATCCCTAAAATCAATTCCATGTATGTTGGAAAATAGTTTCATTAACTAATGATATCACTATGAATATCTCAACCATTGATGGATATTGGTTAGGAAGAAAATCACTCGTCTTGACAACCTAATTTGAGGAAGCAATGGGGGATGGGGTGGATGTAGTTGCAATAACCATAATTTAATCCATTGTAAATGTAACAAAAGTATATGAAATGGTAGTCGTGCAACTGTAGCTAGTACAATGGTAGTTGGTGCAATGGTTGTTGGTGTAATGGTAGCTACTACAATGGTAGTTGCAACAACAATGAATGCAAGAAGCGGGGGTAGAGTAGGGAAGAATAGTGTGGGAAATTAGTGCAATGATAATGTATGCATGGAATGGGAAAGGTGGTGGGGGTGGGTGGTGATAAACCCCTAGTGGTTGTAGGATTGGATGAAGTACCATGAGGGGGGTGGGAGAAGGAATGCCAAAAGCTGGGGTAGGGTAGTACGGTACCCAAGCCACCTTGTATTATGGGATGAATGGCATGTTGGCATGTTTTGTTGGAAAGAGTGTGTTGTCATTGATGGCAAGAACAAAATGTGGAGAAGAAGGAAGCGTAAGCTTAGGAGGAGGAGCGAACAAGAAGCATAGATCACAAATCAGAAAGGAAAGCGTAGTACAATAGCGACTGAAGATTAAAGCTCAAAAGAGATGGTGTGATAAAACTAAGATCAAATCAAGACCATCGGATCTGCAAGCCAGATCAACGGTAGGGATGAATTGCGAGGAGCAAAAGATGAATTAAACTACTCTCCAGTTACAATCCCGTAATCTGTCTAGATCGTCAGATCTGATATCTTCAAATATCTATGAATGCGGTCGATCCAAAAAACAATGAGTTTAAGTCAGATTCAATCAAGTTCGTCGGATGCGCAATTGCCAAATATACGGCGGGGATGAATTGCGGAGATTGAAAGGAGAATTAAACATCACGCTTGTTCTCATCTCGCAATTAGTCAGGACCATCTGATCTTATATCTTTGAAGATCAACGATTGTGGTTAACTCATCAATAGCACACATCTTCCCATTGCAGTGTTGGGTGACGAGTTAAAACACTCGCAGATTGTGGTTGCACAATCATTATTGATCGGGGATATGTTTTAAGAAACTTCACAACCATTGGATCACTTTTGAGTGGAAGGATAGGAGAAGCGAGAAAAACGTTTGAGAATTCAATTATGTGAATTCCCGTTAGCCATCGGATCACTTTAAAGTGGAAGGACAGGATAAGCTAGCAGAGCCACAACGTTGACAGATCAAGCTGTCGATCTAAGAAACCGATCGACGAACAAAATTTATTTCGGGTTTAAAGTTGCGAGGAGGTTATGCTCCAGAATGTTTGATATGTGAAATACTCGAAGCCCGAAAATCCGAAATGAATTAGGACCGTCGAATTTGGAGGAAGAACGAGGACCGTTGGTTGAGGGCTATTGGTCAGTAGACCACATTAGCAAAATGGCATAGTGGTAGACCATGTCAACAGACCACGTGAACAAATACACATGGCATAATCAAGTGATGACAAGCATCAAGCGAAAATTGGCTTGCGCCATGTTAACAAGTGACGTAAGCAAGTTATGTCACTCTAGGAGAATTTCTTCGAGAGTTTCACCACCAAGAAATGTCAAAAGTCTCGAATTCCCGAAGGACAAAGGTCCGAAGTCACTCTCAGTCGTCGATCTAAGATACTATCTTGACTGTTAGATCAAGGACACTTGGCATAGTCAGAGAACGACAAGTATCAAGTTGAAATCATCATTTTAGGTACATGCAAATCACGAATCAGAGTGACAAGTGGCAGTTGCTTGGCTCATGACATGTCATCAAGTGACATAAGAGTTACGTCACTATGGGAGTTTTGCTTCAAGAGTTTTACCACCAGCACTTGCCTGAAGACCCAAAGTCCCGAATGTCGAAGACCCAGAGTGGACACGAGATGTTTGATCTAAAGATCAGTTCGGGAGCAGTCTCATCCTTCGATCTACTACAGTGGAAGGATAGTGTAATTTAAAACATTAACCGACAGCAAGAGGTCTCCACCGTTCATGACTTACTGAGAAGGTGATCACTCTGGAGAAAAGAATAGGTTGAGACTCGAAATCTCCGAAGTCCGGAGACCCGAAGGAGATATCATTTGTCAATCTTGTGTTCGGTTGCATTCTCAACCATTGATCAAAACACAATGGAAGGATACCATAAGCATAATAGATGAAGTCCCATAGTAAAATGTGGCCATACATCTCATTGTTTAATTAAGTCTTGTTCATTGAATTAAGAAATGAAGGATGAATGTAAGGATTAACACTAAACATTGATATGGTTCCGAGGTGTAATGTGAACCATCCGATCTCTTTGGGAATTCTAATTCAAAAGTTTCGAAAGGTTTGAAACCCAAAATTTCTGAAGGTAAAAGTGTCGAAGCTACGACAGTCATCCATTTCCAGAGAATGAACCATGGTCGTTGAATTGATAAGCGCTCAAGCGCTCTATTAATCCTAGGCATATGGTCACCACCAGTGATCACGTGAAGGAAGGGGCTTAGAATCCAAAGAAGCCATAATTGACTGGTTGTAACTGATAGAGAATATGAAGAGTTTCGATTGTTGGAGAAGCTAAAGAATCTAATCATAACACTCACTGATGATGAACACATGGTGAGAACCGCAAGAGAAGATGAAGAGTTGTCATGATGATCAGGAATATGACTCGATGTGAGAAAAATATGCATAATAGAGAAGTGAATGCATTCTGTTGGTCAGCTATGGAGTCATAAGGAAGAGATGCAGTGAACGAACTGTAGGGAAGAACAGTGACATAGTGAAGAGAATGCAGAGGAATAGTACGTAGAAGTCAGATGGCGCACATAGTATAAAACGTAGAAGAACAGAAAGCGCAGCGAGTGAGCAGAGAGACACTAATGCAGGCAAAGCAGAGCGGTGTAGCAGAACAATGATGAGACGGGTAATCCATAGATAAATGTTTTCTCACTGTGATAAGTTTAAGAAAGAAAAGATGTAGGGAGGTGCTAGGGAGGACTGGTGTCCTCATATTTTCAAGTGGCTTCTTGAACACATGGAGTTGTAGCTTCCATCTAGTTGCAGCCATAAAAATTAGGGTGGCAGGGTGGTGCAAGGGAGAACTATTGTTCTCTATTATACAGGTTGGTGACTGTGTGACTGGAATTTGGTGCTTCCATCTAGTTGGTGTTGGAAAAATTACGGAGTTGGTGCTTCCTTCTAGTGGGTGCTAGAGAAACTAGGGAGTTGGTGCTTCCTTCTAGTGGGTGCTAGAGAAACTAGAGAGTTGGTTCTCTTAGCAAGTTGTTTCTTGTAAAACAGAGGTTGTAGCCTCAAGAAGAGTTGGAGCTCATAAGAATTATAATGTACGAAAAATATAGATTACTTATCATATCAGGAAGAAGAGGTTTTTCTCTTTATGGGTTTCCTCAGGAAATATATATCTCTGTATATTTCATGTGTGTGATTGATGTTGAATATTCTATTGCTTGCTTCCTTTATTATTGTGATCATTATTGAGTGTTCTGTAAATATTTTAAAATGGGCATGATTGTTTAAGCACATTAACAATTGATTCACCCCCCCTCTCAGTTGTCTAACAATTGGTATCAGAGGTGGTTCCTTTTATCTAAGGGTATATTTTAAATCTTAAACATGACTAGACATGAAGGAAATTCAACCAATAAGGCCCTACATAATGGCCCTAGGTGCAGATGTCTAGGATGTGGTAGAGATTGGTTATGTAAAACTAGTTGTACTAGATTCTAAGGATGACAAGCTAGAATTCAGTTTCAACGCTAACTCTATGAATGATATTCTGAGTGGGCTTGCAGAAACAGAATTTGTAAAAGTTATTCACTTAGAATATGCCAAAGAAATGTGGGACAAACTCATTAGTAGTTATGAAGGTAATGAGAAGGTAAAGGATGCTAAGCTTCAAACCTACAGATTACAGTTTGAACAACTAAAGATGAAAGAGGATGAAACTATTGGGAAGTACCTTCTAAGAGTTGAAGAACAAGTAAATGCAATGATAGGACTTGGTGAAAAAATTGAGGATTAGTTCATAAAATTTTGAGATCTCTGCCAGATAGGTTCAACCCAAAGGTCTCTCCTATAGAAGAACTTAATGATCTAAAATATCTGTCTATTGACCAACTCCTAGGAAATTTGACTGCCTATGAAATGAGGATAGGTAAAGATAAACCCACCTATAGAGAAGCATCATTTATAGAAGATAAGAATGAGGATTCCGAGCCTGATGAAATTGAAGCAAAATTTGTGAGAAGGCTAAAGAAAGGACCAGGCAAGTACCAAGGAAAATTTTCCTTCAAATGTTTTAACTATGGAAATATAGGTCACTTTGCATCTAAGTGTCCATAGAAGAAACATGATCATAATTCTGAAGGTGAAAAGAAGTACAAACCCAAGATATTTGGTAAAACAAAAAGTCTATGTGTAAACAATGATGACTCTTCAGAAGACACAGATAGTGAATCTTCCTGTGAAGATAAGATTAATGAATTTATCCTTATGGCCAAAGAGGATTATGATAATAAAGGAACAAGAAGTGATGTTGACGATGAAGAAGCTGTGGTTGACTTGGAAGGAGAACTGATCAATGCTCCAGAATAAATTGCTAGACTCAGATCTAAGAAGAAAAATAAAAAATAATTGTTGATACAGTTCGAGAAAGGCAATAAAGGACTTGATGAAGACTTTGCCCTGCTAAAAGTGGAATTAGAAGAGGCAAAGAAAATAGAGGACATTCTAAAACAACAACTATCAGAAAAGAAAGCAAGATGTGAAGCCTTGGAAGAAGAGGTAGTAAAAACTAGAAAAGAGATGGAGAAGTTTAAAACATTGTATCTCCAAAATCTTCCAATGATTAAAGCCACGGCAAAACTTAACGACATTCTGATAAAATAGAGATCTCCTTTGTTGAAGAATAGTTTAGGTTATGTAAATCATTCAAGAAACAAACAACCAGAAACCAAAGAGCCAGTAAAGATGATCAAGTTCCAAGTCAACAAACAATCAAACCATGAGAATACTCTATCACCAAAATCTAATAAAGACAAGATGATCCCTAATAAAAAACAAAGATATCAGAAGATGGAGAAACAAATGCCAAGAAGAAGGCCATCCTTCAGGTACCAAAATTTCTTCCATGGCTACTATTTTTACTGTTCTAATTTTGGTCATAAGATTGTAAATTGTCAAATTAAGTTTAGAGACATGCAACTGAGGAGGTCAAGAAATAAA
>SNQJ01S0027837.1:83592-98054 GCA_010110895.2 Picea sitchensis
AATGCCAAGAAGAAGGCCATCCTTCAGGTACCAAAATTTCTTCCATGGCTACTATTTTTACTGTTCTAATTTTGGTCATAAGATTGTAAATTGTCAAATTAAGTTTAGAGACATGCAACTGAGGAGGTCAAGAAATAAACAATATTTACAACATAGAACTAAGCATCCAATGAATAGACAACGTAGAACCAATCACTTTGACCTAATGAAAAATGATATCGAATGTTATAACTGTCATAACTTCGGCCACAAAGATACAAAATTCCATCTGAAGAAGTACAAGACAGATCCAAGGATAAATCATTTAGCTAGAAATGTCAGCACATGGAAAAAGAAAGATAGTGAAAAATGTGGTCTTGTACTTTCATCTTGAAAACAAAAAGACCCATGGTATATAGAAAGTGGATGTTCCAAGAACATGAATAGAGACAAGGATAATTTTATGTCTATAAGTAAATTCAAAACAATAAATGTAACCTTTGGAAATGATGAACCAAGTAAAATCAAGGGTAAACAGATGGTGAGTTTGAGTAATGGTAAAGGAAAATCCCAGGATGTTCTCCTTGTAGATGGGATGAAACATAATTTTCTCAGTGTAATTCAAATGTGTAACAGAAGATGTGAAGTGGTGTTCACTTCCAAGGATTGTAAGATAAAATCTGTAAATTCAGGTCAAGTGGTGGTTAAAGGCATAAGGACATAAAATAATGTATAGGTGCTGAAAGAAGAGAAATAATAGTGTCATATAAGAAAACATGATGAAAGTTGGTTATGGCATAGGAGACTTGGACATCTAAAATTTGACCACTTAATCAAGCTCAAAAATCTTGAGGCAGTAAAAGATCTTCGAAGAATATCAAAGCCACAAGACTCTATGTGTAAACCCTGCCAAGTAGGAAAGCTAACCAGGACACAGTTTAAATCCAAGAGCTCTAATTCAACAGAGAAACCACTCCAATTAGTTGATATGGATTTATGTGAACCATCAAGACAGGAAGGCACAGGGAAGGAAAACTACTTTATGTTGATCATTGATGATTAATCGAGACTTACTTGGGTTTCTTTTCTTAAAGAAAAAGATGAAGCATTTGAGAAATTTAAAATATTTAAGGCTTTAACTAAGAATCAAGCAGGCAAGAGGTTAAAGGTAGTAAGATCAGATAGAGGAGGAGAATTTATGTCAATTGATTTCAAGTAATTTTGTGATAAACATGGGATAAAAAAAGAATACACAATCCCAGGAACTCCACGACAAAGTGGAGTAGTTGAGAGGAAAAACAGAACAATTCAACAAACGGCCAGGTCAATGATGAATGAGAAGAACATTGGTCAAACTTACTGGGTAGAAGCAATACACACAATAGTCCATATTCTTAACAAATCCCACCTTAGACCACATAGTGACAAGACACCTTATGAACTGTGGTATGGAAGACCTGATTCAATCAAACACTTCAAAGTCTTTGGGAGTAAGTGCTACATAAATAATAATAATGAAAACCTTGGCAAGTATGATGACATGGCTGATGAAGGCATCTTCTTAGAATATGCTACTAATAGTAAAGGATATAAGATTATTTAATAAAAGATTTCATAAATTAGTTGATTGCATTGATTTAAAGGTTGATGAAGGGGTTCTAGTAAGAGAGGTGAGAAATATTGAGTCTACTACAGAGGACACAGTTGAAATTGAAGATGAACATGTCCAAGAATCAGATGGAGAAGAGACACCCAGACAAGAAGAGTCAGGACAACAATCAACATCAAATCCTTCCTCCAAAATTACTCAAAAGAATCATCGTGAAAGTCAGATAATTGGTGAGAAAGACAAAGTTGTACAAACCAGGAGAAGGATAACCAAAGACACCGAGCAATCACATATGGCCTTCATATCCATGGTGGAACCCAAGAACTTCAATGAAGCCAGTGAAGATGTAAATTGGTTAAAATCAATGAATGAGGAACTGGACCGGATTAACAAGAATGACACTTGGGAACTCGTTCCTAGGCCAGCAAATAAAAATGTAATAGGATTTAAATGGGTCTACAAAAATAAGATGAATGAGAAAGGAAATATTGTATGAAATAAGGCTAGATTGATCTGCAAAGGATATGCTCAAATAGAAGGACTGAAATTTGATGAAACATTTGCGCTTGTAGCAAGATTAGAGGCTATTAGAATGTTTCTTGCCTATGCTTTTGATAAGCAGTTTAAAGTATGTCAAATGGATGTCAAGTTAACTTTCCTAAATGTAGATATAAAAGAAGAAGTCTATATGGAACAACCAGAAGGTTTCCGACTGTCAGATAACCCTGACTTTGTCTGGAAGATGAAGAAAGCCTTATATGGGTTGAAACAAGATCCTCATGCCTGGTACTATAGACTAGATAAGTATCTTCAAGACAAAGGATTCAAGAGGGGAACAATTGAAAACAATCTATATATCAAAACAAAGGGTAATGATTTGCTCATTGTGTTGGTCTATGTAGATGACATCATCTTCAGAAGTAATAATGCTTCACTAGTAAAATGGTTTTCTTTTTCCATGCAGTATGAATTTGAAAGGTCTATGATAGGGGAACTATCATTTTTCCTTGGTCTTCAAATTACTCAAAGGTCTGAAGGATTATTTCTTTCTCAGGAGAAATATCTAAGAGAAATGTTAAAAAGGTTTCAAATGGAAGATTCCACACGTATGAGCAAACCTATGGTCACTAGATGCAAACTAAGAAAGGATGATGACTCACCTGGTGTTGATCAGATTTCATATAGGTCTATGATAGGTAGCATATTTTACATCACAACATCCCGTCCAGACATAATGCATGATGTTGGAATGGTACGAAGGTATCAGGATGCACCTAAATAGACTCATTTATTAGCTATCAAAAGAATATTCAGATACTTGAAAGGAACAATGGAGTATGGCCTATGGTATCCTAGGAATCAGAATTTTCAACTATTAGTCTATTTAGATGTTGATTGGGATAACTGCGTGGATGAAAGGAAAATCATGAGTGGAGGTGAATTATTGTTAGGAGATTCCCTTGTATCATGGTTGAGAAAGAAGCAAGGTTCCATTTCCTTATCAACTACAGAATATGAATACATTGCAGTTGCCACTTGTTGTACCCAATTATTGTGGATGATTCAGTCACTTGCAGACTTGGAGGTAAAATATACTGCACTGATCCCAATTCATTGTGATAATACCAGTGTAATCAGTGTGTCAAAGAACCCTGTATCTCGCTGCAACACCAATCATATACCCATCAAGTATCACTTCTTGAGGGAACAACTCAGTTTGAGTATCTACGCCAGAAGATAGGTGTCATCCCTACTCTCACCTAATAGAGTCCATTTTTTTAGGGGGAGTATGTGTTGGTTGACTATCTGATACCTTCGAAAAGTACTACAACAGCTCAGGGGGAGCATATTTTCTTTGACATTAATGTCAAAGGGGGAGAAAAGGAGTAGTCTGGATGCTACAGTTGGAGGTCCAAGCAGTCTAGAGAAGCCTTTGAAGGTTTCCATTAGTGCCAAAGGGGGATATTGTTGGCATGTTTTGTAGGAAAGAGTGTGCTTGTCATTGATGGAAAGAACAGAAGATGGAGCAGAAGGAAGCGTAAGCGCAGGAGGAGGAGAGAACAATAGGCAGAGATCACAAATAAAAAAGGAAAGCGTAGTATAGTAGTGACTGAATATTAAAACTCAGAAGAGATGGCATGATAAAACTTAGATCAAATCAAGACCGTCAGATCTACAAGCCAGATCAGCAACAAGGATGAATTGCAGAGAGCGAAAGATGAATTAAACTACTCACCAGTTACAATCCCACAATATGTCTAGATCATCATATCTCATAGCTTCAAATATCTACAACTACGGTTTATCCAGCAAATAATGAGTTTAAGTTAGATTCAATCATGTCTGTCAGATGTGCAATCGCCAAATCTACCGCATGGATGAATTGTGGAGATTGAAAGAAGAATTAAACTTCGCGCTTTTTCTCATCCCACAATTAGTCAGGACCGTATGATCTTGTAGCTTCGAATATCAACTATTATGGTTATCCCACCAATAGTGCAAATCTTCCAATTGCGGAGTTGGGTGATGAGTTAAAACACTCGCAGATTGTGGTTGTGAAATCATTCTTGATCGTGGATCTGTTTTAAGAAACTTCATAACCGTTGGATAACTTTTGATTTGAAGGATAGGATAAGCGAGAAATGTTTTTGAGAATTCGATTACAGGAATTCCCATCAACTATCAGATCACTTTCAAGTGGAAGGACATGATAAGCTAGTAGAGCCACAACACTAACAGAACAAGTCATCGATCTAAGAACCTTATCAACGAACAACATTTAGTTCGGGTTTAAATTCGTGAGGAGGTTATGCTCTGGAATGTTTGAGATGTGAAATAACCAAAGCCCAGAAATCCAAAATGAATTAGGACCATTGGATTTAGAGCACAAACGAGGACTGTTGGTTCAGGGCTATTGGTCAGCAGACCATGTTAGCAAAAGGGCATAGTCATAGACCATGTCAAAATACCATGTCAGCAAATGTGCATGGCATAATCAGGTGATGACAAGGATCAAGAGGAAATTGGCTCATGCCATGCCAACAAGTGACATAAGCAAGTTACGTCACTCTGGGAGAATTTCTTTGGGAGTTTCACCACCAAGAAATGTAAAAATTCCCGAAGCCCCAAAGGACGAAGGTCCAAAGTCACTCTCAGCCTTCAATCTAATATACTATCATGACTGTTATATCGAGGACACATGGCACAGTCATAGAATGACAAGTGTGAAGTTGAAATCATCATTACAGGTATGTGCAAATCATGAATCAGAGTGACACATGGCAGCTTCTCGGCTCGTGACACATCATCAAGTGATGCAAGGGTTACATCACTCTGGGAGTTTTTCTTCGGGAGTTTTACCACTAGCACTCCCCTAAAGACTCGAACTCCAGAATATCGAAGACCCGGAGTGGACACGAGATGTTCAATCTGAAGATCACTTCGGGAGTAGTCTCATCTGTCCATCTACTATAGTGGAAGGATAGTGTACGTGAAAATTTTAACTGACGGTAAGTGGTCTCCACTGTTTATGACTTACCAAGCAAGTGATCACTCCAGAGGAAAGAACATGTTGAGATTCAAAATCTTCGAAGTCGGGAGACCCGAAGGAGATATTGTTCGTCGATCCTATGTTTGGTTGCATTCCAAACCATTGATCAAAACACAGTGGAAGGATAGCGTAAGCATAATAGATGAAGTCGTGGATTAAAATGTGGCCATACATCTCACTGTTTGATTAATTATTTGCCGTTGGATTAAGCAATGAAGGATGACTGTAAGGATTAACACTAACCATTGATCTGGTTTCGAGGTGTAATGTGAACCATCCGATCTGTTAGAGAATTCGGATTCAGAAGTTTCAAAAGGGTTGAAGCCCAAAAGTGTCGAAGGGCAAAGTGTTGAAGTTACGAAAGTCATCCAATTCAGGAGAATGAATCATGTTCATTGAATTGATAAGAGCTCAAAAGATCGATTAATCCCAGGTGTATGGTCACCACCAGTGATCACATGAAGGAAGGGGCTTAGAATCCAAAGAAGCCATAATTGATTGGGTGTAACTGATAGATAAGATGAAGAGTTTCGACTACTAGAGAAGCTAAGGAATCTCACCATAAAGCTCACTGATGATGAAAACATGGTGTGAACTACCAGAGAAGATGAAGAGTTGTCATGATGATCAAGCAAATGACTCGATGTGAGAAAAATATGTAGAACATAGAAGTGAATGCATTCTGTTGGTCAACTATGCAGTCATAAGGAAGAGATGCAGTGAACGATCTGTAGGGAAGAACAGTGACACAGTGAAGAGAATGCAGAGGCATAGCGTGTAGAAGGAAGATGGCGTAGAGAATATAAAACACAGAAGAAAAGAAGGTGAAGCGAGCAAGAAGAGAGACATTGATGCAGGCAAAGCAGAGCGGTGTAGCAGAACAATGATGAGATTGGTAATCCATAGATAAATGTTGTATCACTATGATAAATTCAAGAAATAAAAGATTCATATTTAAGGGTTGTAGGGAGGTGCTAGGGAGGATTGGTGTCCTCAGAGTTTCAAGTGGATGCTTGAACATAGGGAGTTTTTACGTTGTAGCTTCCATCTGGTTGCAACCAGAGAAATCAGGGTGGCAGGGTGGTGTAAGGGATAACTATTGTTCTCTGTTATATAGGTTGGTGCTTGTGTGACTGGAAGTTGGTGCTTCTGTCCAATTGGTGCTGGAACACTCAAGGATTTGGTGCTTCCTTCTAGTGGGTGCTAGAGAAACCAGGGAGTTGGTGCTTCCTTCTATTGGGTGCTAGAGAAACCAAAGAGTTGGTTCTCTCAACAAGTTGTTGTTTGTAAAACAAAGATTGTAGTCTCAAGAATATTTGGAGCTCATAAGAATGATAATGTACAGAAATAAAAGATTACTTATCATATCAAGAAGAAGAGGTTTTTTCCTTTATGGGTTTCCTTAGGAAATATCTATCTCTGTATATTTCATGTGTGTAATTGATATTGAATATTCTATTATGTGGTTCCCTTCTTTATTTTGATCGTTATTGAGTGTTCTATAAAGAGTTTAAAATTGGCATGACTGTTTAAGCACAGTAACAACTAATTCACCCCCCACCAAGTTGTCCAACATGACATAGGTGCATAACATATAGAGAAAGGTGGACGTGGCGAACTAAATAAGAATTATGGGGTCTACATGTGCATTTATAATATGTTATATTAGTAAACAAACATGGAAATTGGCAAAAATTAGATGACAAATAAGATAATAAATTAAAATCATATTTAACTTGACACATGATACCTGTGTATGGGGTGATCTTCGATCCCAAGTGGAAATGGCTATTGAGTCTGTTCATAGGAAACTTGTAGAAACACAACAACATTATAATATGTTTCTCATAAATAACCAACACAAAAAAATATTGCATTGTCGAGACAAGATATGAGGAAATAAGATAAAAAACAAAACTAAGGATAGGTCTTGGTCACCATGAAAATGAAAAATGAGGAAAGGTCTTGGTCACCACTTCAGTTTTTTGAGACAATTGCAAACCCAAATAAACAAGCTCATCTGCAATGCACAAGGAAGAAGTGAGGAGACTTAGTTGTGTCAAATATATTACAAAAATAATTGATCTTTTTATTTTTTCTAGCTATATACCCATCAAATTCATAATCAATGTCATTTGTTGTAAACATCAAATAAATTGAACCATAACCATAATTAAAAATTGAACCATAATAGAAAACTAAACCATAAATAATTCATTATGCTTGTCCAAATCAATGTATCTATATTAAACATTGGTCCAACTATACTTTTTTAACAAAATGGCATGTTCTTCCCAAGATACATAATGTCACCTCATGCCCAAATATGAAAGAGTTTAAGTTCGTTCCCTATACACAAAATGTAACCTCATGCCCAAAATAGTACATCATGGATGAGATATGTAATGTGTCACTCATTAATCCCCACTACCCTCACCACTTCCAAGTACATATCCAAAGACAATATTCCTCCTCTTTGAGTTGGAGGAAGTTCGAGTCTTCTTGCATCTAAGAGTTGTGTGTCTTTCTAGAGACTCAAAAAGAAACATGATACATATAAAAAAAAATCTATAATTATACCAATTATCAAACTTACAAAATATAAATAGAATTCAATTTAACAAAGCTCACCATAGATGAGATTGTGAGTTATGAGGGAATTTCCCTCCTCTATGACCCTAGCCTCTCAGTGATGCCTCCCTACAGTAATTACAAGAATTAATTAATGAAAAAAATCAAAATCCATAAAATAAATTCCATGCATGTTGGAAAATAATTTCATCAACTAATTATCTCATTATGAATATCTTAGGCATTGATGGATATTTCTTAGGAAGCATATCACTCGGCTTGACAATCTACTTTTATGAAGCATTGGGGGATCGGTTGGATGTAGTTGCAACAACCATAGATGTACTTGTTGTAAATGTAAAAATAGTATATGCAATGGTAGTTGGTGCAATGGTAGTTGGTGCAGTGGTAGTTGGTGTAATGGTAGCTACTACAATGGTAGCTGCAACAACAATGAATGCAGCAAGGGAGGGTAGAGAGGGGAGGACTAGTGTGGGTAAAATGGGTGAAATGAAAATGTATGTATGGAATGGAAAAGATGGTGGGGTTGGGTGGTGATAAACCCCTAGTGACTTGTCGGATTGGATGAAGTACCATGAGGGGGGTGGGAGAAGGAATGCCAATAGCTAGGGTAGGGTGGCCAAGGACCAAAACCACCTTGTATTGTGGGATGAATGGCATAAGTGAAAAACATATATAGAAAGGTGGATGTGGTGAACTAAATAGGAATTATGGGGCCTACATGCACATTTCTAATATGTTATATTAATATAGAAACATGAAAATTAGAAAAACAAGATGACAAATAAGATAATAAATTAAAAGTATATTTAACTTGACACATGATACTTTTGTATAGGGTAATATATTCACCCCAAGTGGAGATGGATGCTAAGATTCTTCATTGAAAATTTATAGAAACACAACAACATTATAATTTATTTCTCATAAGAAACCAACACAAAAAAAGTTGTGGCTATCAATACAAGCCATGAGTCAAGAAGATAAAACAATAAACTAAGGATAGGTATTTGTCACCACGAAAATGAAAAAAGAGGAGAGGTCTTGCTTACCACTTCACTTTTTTGAGATAGCTTGCAAACCCAAATTAACAAGATTTCTTGACATACACAAGGAAGAAGTGAAGAAACCTTGAAAAAAATTGGGGTTCCTCACTTTCAAGAGATAGGTGGAAAGGAATATTATGAGCTTCCATTGAGCTACACCTACCAAAAGCATGGGGATATCGAGACAAGACACAAGGAAAGAAGACCAAACATGAAATGAAACACAAGGAAAAAACCATGTGAAAGAAGAAGAGGAAGATAAATGAAAACAACGAGGTCGAGGAAATGAAACTACAATGGAGTGCTTGGTGAAATGAAAACAAAATTGATAAATAAGGATAGGTATTGATCACCACTTAACTTCTTTGAGAAAAATTACAACCCCAAATTGGAAAGCTTTCTCATGTGTAAGGAATAAGTCAGGAGATCTTGAATGAATTTTGGGTTTCCTACTTCCATGAGATGAGTGGCATGGGATATTTGCGAGCTACCATCCTTACACCTACCAAAAATATTGGGTTGTTGATACAAACGAAACGGAAAGAAGACCAAACACTAAATGAAACATAAGGTAAAAACCATGCAAAACAATAAGAGAAAGACAAAGGAAAATAATGAGGTTGAGACAAAAAAACCACAAGGGAGTGCTTGGTTAAAAACAACAAAATGGAAAAATTAGGATAGGTCTTGGTTACCACTTAAATTTTTTGAGATGACTTGCAAGCCCAAATTTTCAAACCCTCCCATGCACAAGGAATAAATTAGGAGACCTTGAATGAATTTGGGTTTCCCACCTCTATTAGATGAATGGCATGGAATAGTTGCAAGCCTCCATCCTTACACTTACCAAAAATGTGTGGTTCCCAAGTCAATCCAAAGGGAAAGGATACCAACCACTAAAAAAAACACAAGTAAAAAACCATGCAAAATTAAAAGAGGAAGGTGAAGGCGAACAATGAGGTGGAAGCATTGGAACCACAAGGGAGTGCTTGGTAAAAAGATGACAAAATTGAAAAATAAGGAGAGGTATTGGTCATCACTTAATTTTTTTGAGACAACTTGCAAGCCCAAAGGTGAGCCTACCCATGCATAAGGAAGATGTCAAGAGACCTTGAACAATTTTTTTCTTTTCCACTTCCATGAGATGAGTTGCATGGAATATCTACAAGTTTCCATTCTTACACCTACAAAAAATATGGTGTTATGATGCAAGCCACAAGGAAAGGATACAAAACACTAAATTAAACATAAGGAAAACACCATGTGGATCGATAAAAGTAAAATGAAGATTAACAACAAGGTGGAGGAAAAAAACCACAAGGCAGTGCTTCGTAAAAGGACAACAAAATTGAATAATAAGAAATGGTCTTGGTCACCACATAACATTTTTGACATGACTTGCAAGCCCAAATTGGCAATCCCTGCATAAGGAAGATGTCAAGAGACCTTGAACAATTTTTTCTTTCCACTTCCATGAGATGAGTTGCATGGAATATCTACAAGTTTCCATTCTTACACCTACAAAAAATATGGGGTTATGATGCAAGCCACAAGGAAAGGATACAAAACACTAAATTAAACATAAGGAAAACACCATGTGGATCGATAAAAGTAAAATGAAGATTAACAACAAGGTGGAGGAAAAAAACCACAAGGCAGTGCTTCGTAAAAGGACAACAAAATTGAATAATAAGAAATGGTCTTGGTCACCACATAACATTTTTTAGACAGTTTCGACCTGGTAAGCCCAAAATCTGGGTAACCTCCTCCATCCACAATGAATAAATGAGTGAGAACTTAAAGGAATTAAGGTTTCCTCACAGATAAGGAAATATTTATGATACTCCATCTTTACACTTAAGAAAAATATGGGTTTGTTAAGATGAGCCACAAGGAAAGGAAGACCAAACACTAATTGAAGCATATGGGGAATACCATGTAAGAAGAGGAATATGAAGGTGAATAATTACGCAGAGGTAATGAAACCAAAATGGAGTGTTTGGTGAAAATGACAACAAAAATTACAAATAAGGATAGGTCTTGGTTGCCACTTAACTTTTTAGAGACAAATTTCAAGCCCAAATTGGAAAGACCTCCTGAAAGCACAAAGAAGAAGTGAGGAGACCTTGTATGAATTTGTGGTTTCCCACTTCTATGATATGAGTATCATGGAATATTTATGAGTTTCCATCCTTACACCTAACAAAAATATGGGGTTTTTAAGAGAATCCACAAGGAAATGAGACCAAACACTATATGAAACACAAGGTAGAATCCATGTGGAATGAGAATATAAATACAAAGGTGAACAATAAGGTGGAGGAAACAAAACCAAAAAGGAGTGCTAAGTAAAAGAAAGCAAAATTTCGATGGGCCAAGGAGAGGTCATGGTCACCACTTAATGTTTTTGAGATGAATCAGAAACCCAAATTAGCAAGCCCTCCCATGCACAAGGAAGAAGTGAGGAGACATTGAATGAATTTTTGTTTCCCACTTTTATGAGATGAGTGCCATGGAATATTTATGAGCCTCCTTTCTTACACTTATTGGAAATATAGGGTTTCCAAGTTGAACCACAAGGAAAGGTAACCAAATACTAAATTAAACACAAGGAAACCACCGTGTTAAATGAAAAGAGGAATAAACAGGTGAACAATGAGATGGAGGCAATGAAACCACAAGGGAGAACTTGGTAAAAATACAACAAAATTGGCAAATAAGGAGAGGTCTTGATCATCTCTTAAGTTTTTAAGATTCCTTGCAAGCTCAAATTGGCAATCCTACCCATGCATAAGGAAGAAGTCAGGAGACCTTAGATGAATTTGGTGTTTCCCAATTCCATGAGGAAAGCGGCATGAGACATTTACACGCTTCCATCCTTACACCTACCAAAAATATGGGGTTTCTGACACAAGACATAAGGAACAAATATGTAAATTGTTGTGGATATTCCACTGGAATAGTTCATCGCAACAGATCTTACAATATTATGAAATCTTTGACTATGAAAACTAATTTTCCTCAAATACCATATTAATTAATTAATAGGTTTCCTTGAATTAATGAAATAATTGAAATACAAAAATGAAGGAAATGAGAAAAAAAACACACCATCCAGACACAAATGAACAAAAGATATATCCTAGGAAACACAATACATGAGTAAACATGGCTATAATGTGAGGAATATGCTATGCTCTCTTTTCTTCAGTTATGGAAATGAAAATACAAAGAAAGTGACACTCACCATGGATTTTCCTTTGAAAATGTGGCTCGTATGGATGCTACAAAATATTTTTATCCTATGTTATGCTCTCAAAATACCACTCCTAGATGCTTTTCTCAACTATGGAACAAATACATTGCTAAAGAATGAAAACCCTTCTCCTCCTAGTAGCCTGATATTTAACAGGGTTTTGACTTCCTCAACCCTGAATTAGTGATAAGGTTTGGAACTTCTAGAATCTTCCTTAAATTCCACACGTGGCTAGCCCCATATGTTTGAGTAATGGGGGATTATGTGGCATCCACTCATACCATGGTTGTCAACAGGATAGGTCAACTTGCAAGAGGCATAACTTCCACATACGAGATTTGATTGAGGTGATTTTTGCATCGTTGGAAAGGAATTGGTGTCTATATCAACATCAAGGGTGTGGTCATAATTTATGGATTATTTAACCCCCAAAAAAATTAATTTAATTCCTCAAAATGGCTTTGGAAAGTTCCAAATCCCAATTTTCCAAATTGGGACCTACAACTAAAATGGGCCCTCCAAGACAATTACTCCAATTTTTCCACCCATAAAGTACTAATATAGATGAAAATTTATATGATTATCCAATTTGGATCATGAAAGGATACCAAACACTGAATTAAACACAAGTAAAACACCATGTGAAACAAGAAAAGGAAAATGAAGGTGAACAACAAGGTGGAGGAAAAGAACCGCAAGGGAGTGCTTTGTCAAAAACAAAATTAAAAAGTAAGGAGAGGTATTGTTCACCACTTAAAATTCTTGAGATGACTTTCAAGACGAGTTTGGAAAGCCCTCCTATTGACAAATAAGGTTTGAGGATACATTGAATGAATTTTGGGTTTCCCACTTCCATGATATGAGTGACATGGAATATTTGCGAGCCTCCATATTTACACATACCAAAAATATGGGGTTATTGAGAAAAGACACAATGAAAGGGGACCAAACACTAAATGAAACATAAGGAAAAAACCATGTGAAATGAGAAGATGAAGACAAAGGTGAACAAGGAAGTAGGGGAAACAAAATAAAAAGTGACAACTTGGTAAAAAGACAACAATGATTGGTAAAAATTCCACAAAATTGACAAATAAGGAGAGGTCTTAGTTGTCACTTAACTTTGTTGAGATGAATTTCAAGCCTAAATTGGCAAGTTGTCCTATGCAAGGAAGAAGTGAGGAGACCTTGAACAAATTTGGGGTTTCCCAATTCCATGAGATGGGTGGTATGGAATATTTTTGAGCTACCATCCTCACACCTACAAATAACATGGGGTTGTCGAGACAAGCCATGGGGAAAGGAGAACAAACATGAAATTAAACATAAGGAAAACATCGTGCATAACAAGAAGTGGAAGATAAATATGAACAATGAGGTGGAGGTAATGAAGCCACAAGAGAGGAGTAGGTAATAAAACAATAAAAAATGACAAATACAAAGAGGCCTTGGTCATCACTTAACTATTTTAAGATGAATTTCCAGCCCAAATTGGAAAGCCCTCCCATGCATGAGGAAGAAGTGAAGAGACCTGGAACAAATTTGGATTTTCCCGCTTCCATGAGATGAGTGGCATGGAATATTTGTGAGCCAACATCCTTCCTCCTACCAAAAAGATCAGGTTCTCGAGACAAGCCATAAGGCAAGGAGACCAAACACTAAATGAAACACAAGCATAACATTATTCATAATGAGAAGAGGAAGATGGAGGCAAACGAGAAGGTGAAGGAAAAAAAAACTCAAGAGGGTGCTTAGTAAATATAAAACAAAATTTACAAATAAGGAGAGGTCTTGGTCACCACTTAACTTTTTTGAGAGAACTTGCAAGCCCAAATTGGCAAGCCTAGTCATGCATAAGGAAGAAGTAAGGATAACTTACATGAATTTGGGGTTTTCCACTTCCATGAGACTTACGGCATGGAATATTAATGGGATACCATCCTTACACCTATGAGAAATTTTGGGTTTCCAAGAAACGTCACAAGGAAAGGAGACCAAACACTAAATGAATGCAAGGAAAGCAACACATGGAAGTGGTCACAAAATAGAAGAGAAAGGTGGAAGTGGTCATTGTGTAGAGGAGGGTAGTCAAGTAATGCTTAACAAGGTTAAGTGTAAAGACTTGCAATGAATATATTGACAAGAATTATGTTACAATAAATTAACCTATTTCCAAGGGCCAACTTGGGGCTAAAACAAATAAATTAATAACATAAGAACCATGTCTTTTGAAGTTATTCATGCATATTCATAACAAACCAAAATGTTGAAATTGAAAACAATATATAAGCAATTTCAGAAGAAACAAATTATTGCCATGAAACATTCATATTCATTTAATTCTCACCCAAGTATAAAACAAAATCTTATGTAATTCCATAATCTTGAACCAACACAAAAAATTGGAGGTTGTCAAAACAAGCCATAGGG
>SNQJ01S0027837.1:98104-112751 GCA_010110895.2 Picea sitchensis
GGCATGAGACATTTACACGCTTCCATCCTTACACCTACCAAAAATATGGGGTTTCTGACACAAGACACAAGGAACTAATATGTAAATTGTTGTGGATATTCCACTGGAATAGTTCATCGCAACAGATCTTACAATATTATGAAATCTTTGACTATGAAAACTAATTTTCCTCAAATCCCATATTAATTAATTAATAGCTTTCCTTGAATTAATGAAATAATTGAAATACAAAAATGAAGGAAATGAGAAAAAAAACACACCATCCACACACAAATGAACAAAAGATATATCCTAGGAAACACAATACATGAGTAAACATGGCTATAATGTGAGGAATATGCTATGCTCTCTTTTCTTCAGTTATGGAACTGAAAATACAAAGAAAGTGACACTCACCGTGGATTTTCCTTTGAAAATGTGGCTCGTATGGATGCTACAAAATATTTTAATCCTATGTTATGCTCTCAAAATACCACTCCTAGATGCTTTTCTCAACTATGGAACAAATACATTGCTAAAGAATGAAAACCCTTCTCCTCCTATTAGCCTGATATTTAACATAGCCTAATAGTTGTCTACGCTTAGGGTTTTGACTTCCTCAACCCTGAATTAGTGATAAGGTTTGGAACTTCTAGAATCTTCTTGAAATTCCACACGTGGCTAGCCCCATATGTGTGAGTAATGGGGGATTATGTGGCATCCACTCATACCATGGTTGTCAACAAGATAGGTCAACTTGCGAGAGGCATAAATTCCACATACGAGATTTGATTGAGGTGATTTTTGCATCGTTGGAAAGGAATTGGTGTCTATATCAACATCAAGGGTGTGGTCATAATTTATGGATTATTTAACCCCCAAAAAAATTATTTTAATTCCTCAAAATGGCTTTGGAAAGTTCCAAATCCTAATTTTCCAAATTGGGACCTACGACTAAAATGGGTCGTCCAAGACAATTACTCCAAATTTTCCACCCATAAAGTACTAATATAAATGAAAATTTATATGATTATCCAATTTGGATCATGAAAGGATACTAAACACTGAATTAAACACAAGTAAAACACCATGTGAAACAAGAAAAGGAAAATGAATGTGAACAACAAGGTGGAGGAAAAGAACCGCAAGGGAGTGCTTTGTAAAAAAACAAAATTAAAAAGTAAGGAGAGGTATTGTTCACCACTTAAAATTCTTGAGATGACTTCAAGTCCAGTTTGGAAAGCCCTCCTATTGACAAATAAGGTTTGAGGATACATTGAATGAATTTTGGGTTTCCCACTTCCATGATATGAGTGACATGGAATATTTGTGAGCCTCCATATTTACACATACCAAAAATATGGGGTTATTGAGACAAGACACAATGAAAGGGGACCAAACACTAAATGAAACATAAGGAAAAAACCATGTGAAATGAGAAGAGGAAGACAAAGGTGAACAAGGAAGTGGGGGAAACAAAATAAAAAGTGACAACTTGGTAAAAAGACAACAATGATTGGTAAAAATTCCACAAAATTAACAAATAAGGAGAGGTCTTAGTTGTCACTTAACTTTGTTGAGATGAATTTCAAGCCTAAATTGGCAAGTCATCCTATGCAAGGAAGAAGTGAGGAGACCTTGAACAAATTTGGGGTTGCCCAATTCCATGAGATGAGTGGTATGGAATATTTTTGAGCTACCATCCTCACACCTACAAAGAACATGGGTTTGTCGAGACAAGCCGTGGGGAAAGGAGAACAAACATGAAATTAAATATAAGGAAAACACCGTGCATAACAAGAAGTGGAAGATAAATATGAACAATGAGGTGGAGGTAATGAAGCCACAAGAGAGGAGTAGGTAATAAAACAATAAAAAAATGACAAATACAGAGAGGCCTTGGTCATCACTTAACTATTTTAAGATGAATTTCCATCCCAAATTGGCAAGCCCTCCCATGCATGAGGAAGAAGTGAAGAGACCTTGAACAAATTTGGAGTTTCCCGCTTCCATGAGATGAGTGGCATGGAATATTTGTGAGCCAACATCCTTCCTCCTACCAAAAAGATCAAGTTCTCGAGACAATCCATAAGGCAAGGAGACCAAACACTAAATGAAACACAAGAAAAACATTATTAATAATGAGAAGAGGAAGATGGAGGCAAACGAGGAGGTGAAGGAAAAAAAAAATCAAGAGGGTGCTTAGTAAATATAAAACAAAATTTACAAATAAGGAGAGGTCTTGGTCACCACTTAACTTTTTTGAGAGAACTTGCAAGCCCAAATTGGCAAGCCTAGTCACGCATAAGGAAGAAGTAAGGATAACTTACATGAGTTTGGGGTTTTCCACTTCCATGAGACTTACGACATGGAATATTAATGGGATACCATCCTTACACCTACGAGAAATGTTGGGTTTCCAAGAAACGTCACAAGGAAAGGAGACCAAAAACTAAATGAATGCAAGGAAATAAACACATGGAAGTGGTCACAAAATAGAAGAGCAAGGTGGAAGTGGTCATTGTGTAGAGGAGGGGTAGTCAAGTAATGCTTAACAAGGTTAAGTGTAAATACTTGCAATGAAGATATTGACAAGAATTATGTTACAATAAATTAACCTCTTTCCAAGGGCCAACTTGGGGCTAAAACAAATAAATTAATAACATAAGAACCATGTCTTTTGAAGTTATTCATGCATTTTCATAACAAACCAAAATGTTGAAATTGAAAACAATATACAAGAAATTTCAGAAGAAACAAATTATTTCCATGAAACATTCATATTCATTTAATTCTCACCCAAGTATAAAACAAAATCTTATGTAATTCCATAATCTTGAACCAACACAAAAAATAGGAGGTTGTCAAAACAAGCCATAGGGAAATAAGATCAAATACTAAACGAAACATAAGGTAAACACCATGTATAACAAGAATATGAAGACAAAGATGAATAACAAAGGCATAGGTAAAGAGGATTTCTTGGTAAAATGACATCGGAAATGTAAAAAAATGAGAAGTCTTGGTCAACACTTAACATTTATGAGACAACTTGTAAGACCAAATTGTGGAAATCATTCTCATGTACAATGAAGAAGTGAGGAGACCTTGAACGAATTTGGGGTTTCCCACTTCCTTGAGAATTATGGAGTGGAATAAATGAGCTACCATCCTTAGACCAACCAAAAATATGGGATTTCCAATACAAGACACAAGGCAAGAAAACCAAACACTAAATGAACCACAATGAAAACCCCATGCAAAATGAGAAGAATAAGATGAAGAAAAACAACTTATATAAAAAAAGAAGGGTTTCCAAGACAAGCCAGAAGGAAAGAAAACAAAACACTGAAAAAATAATAATTCAAACACTATGCAGTACAAGGAGAGGAAGATGAAGGTGAACACCAAGGTGAAGGAAACAAAACCACAAGTGAGCACTTGGTAAAAAGACAACAACAATGTCAAACAAGTAGAGGTATTGGTCACCAATTAACTAATTATGGCCTAATTAAAGGACATATGTAATTCTTGTAAGTTATTTATGGTTATATTCGTACAAATCTATGACTTATAAATTGAATTCAACTTTATAGGGAAAAAAACATAAATTCCTCTAAATACATGTGTGTGAGGTGCTCCAATATCACATGCTACTACAACCATTGCACCAAGTCCAAGAGAATATGTGCCTTACCTCTTAGACACAAGTGTATCTTCTCACAAGAGTAGTACATGCCCAAAAATAAAAATGAGTTACAAATACTTTAAATTTATGTTTACCAAATATTTGTTAATTATAAAATTAAATATATAATCAATGAAAGTACCAAAAAGTGTTGTATTGACATAATTCAATAAACCATATTCAATATGATTTTCTATTAGACCATAAAAAGTATGCAAGTAATGAAATTATGAAATTATTGATGGAGAACAATTGGATTGGAACCAAAATGGCCAACCAAATGAGATGGCATGCATACTCTAGAATTTAGAATGGTTGTGTTGTGAAGGCTCTACACCGACTGGTCTAAATGACTCTTGAAAAGAAGCCACCACAAATGCACTATGTTCAACTAGATTATGAGTGAAGGACGATATCATAGTACCAGTGGACTGAATCCTATCTCCTAGCTAAGGTGGATGGGCCTGGGAGGAAGTTAGGAACATACTATTGTATCATATATGATCCATATTCATGTTACATATTAAAATTTTTAACTTGATAATTGGCACATACTAGTTTATCATACATAATCCATATTCTCATTACATTTTAAAGTTTAAAGTTTTTCGATCTCCTATATATATAACCTGATCTTGTTTGTTAAGAACTTGAGAGTTCTTTGTTTTCTTGATCTTGTTGCAAATTCTTTCCTCAAAGATGATGTTGCGTTGCCACTTTCTGTTTCTTTCTTTTGGCTATTTTCCATATTCTCAACAACTTGTGCAACTTCCATTCTCCAAAATGAAGCTACAATGTGTTTTGTACAACTTTTATTCAACAAAACGAAGGGCCCAACAGGCTCCGACAACAATCCTTGACTCGCCCCGAGTCAAGTCTTCATCTTTTCCGTGGTCTTTGGGTTGGCCTGTTGTTCATTCTTTCATTTTGGTTATGATTTTATTTCACTTCTGGCTTTGGTTGTTTTTGGTTTATCTTCTTCAAACAAAGAGCCCAACTCATGTATGAGTTTGAGGGCTCTCTTCTTGACCTCTTGGAAGTTATCCACTTTATCCTGCCACTTCCTGGAAAGTAGTGAAACTTCAACAAAAAATTGTTGAGTGGCGTTTATGATGCATTCCTTTGGCTCTGACGCAACTAAGGAGTTCCATTCTGAGTCAGCAATGGAATCGACTTGATGTATCTGTAAGTACAATGTATGAATTACAGGTCAAAATTATCGTATCTCTTTCTTGGCAATGGTTTCGGCTTCATATAATGCATTCATCTCATTGTCCACTTGCTGGATTTTGTCGAATTTCACCTGTTGTTCCAGTGGATCCAGGGTGCTAGGTGCTTCTACATTGCGCGATTGGATCTTCATGCGCAATTCCTCCAATGTGTGGTTGCGCCTTAAAATGATTCCCATCCAATCACATACCTCTCTAAAGATCTTTGTGCATTCAACAGTCTGTTTATGCAAGGTTTCCCTTACATTGTTCCCTTCCAAGACAATTTTCTCCATTTTCTTTCGAAGCTTCCTGGGTTGCAATTCAACTTCTTTCTTGTTGTCTCGCAGTTATGCTTCGAGGATTTCTTCTCTTTCTACTAGTTCTGACTAGGATACATGAATTAACTCGATCTTCTCCATAGGCTCACTTTTTGTGTTGGACTCTGGAAGCTGAGGCATTGTCTTCGTAATCGTCATCCAGGCCTCAGAGAGTTTTTCTTTGACTTTCTCCACCTTCAGTTCTTCTTGAATATTGGAATGTTCTTGCTACGTTCATTTTTCTTGTGCAATGAGTCCTTCCTATTTCCATAATTTTGCTTCTCTTTCAGCCTGTTGGATCCTATTCTCCAGTTGTTCAGTTGAGGCTCTAATTATGCCTACCAGCTACACTTTTGGTAATTTTGCGAGCTCACCCGATGAAGGAGTGACATCCATGGGTAATCGAACTTGAAGTGGAAGTCCACTGGACATCAATTGTGTGGAGGGTGTCTGCATCTCTTCTTCTCTTGGGGATTTCCCTTGTAGTTAATGTGCAATTCAAGTCTTCATTTCTGCTGGGAATTGGGGAAAATATTATGTCTTGGCGAAACAAAATTGCAAGAGTTCCATGCATAGCTCTGGGTTCTAGAAAACTAGTTCCAGTTGCTCTTGCAAAGATGTTCTGCTCTACCTCGATGTAGTTTTAGGTTCCTTTTGAACCTTATAAGTGTTTTCCTCTTTCTGTAACACATTTTCTAGGGTTCTGCTTCTATGGATGGTAATCTCAACATTGGTTATTGAGAGAGAACATTGAGTGCTTGGAACTTGAGGTAGTGGAACAATTTGACTCTCCATTGATGATGGAGTGTTCTGAATGGGTATGAATGGAACGATTGACTATCTCGAGACCTCAGGGGTCAGAGTAATGTGTTCTAGTACATTTGCAGGTGTTATAGAAAGATTTGCCTCACCCTATGCAATCTTGCATAGAGGGCCTTATTCCATTTCCCTATGCAGACTTATCTTCCTTGTTGATAAAATCCAAAGACAAAAATAAATATCTTTTCACATGTATGCATCTTGCACACTATACAACATGCACATATGCAGGTTGCTCCACTACAGCTCGCGTACATCGGGATTTGTGCCAGAAAATGAAAATTAAATGTCAGGTTTCCATGTCACGACAAGAGATCTCTGATCCTTGGCCTTCCATATACTGGAAACGTTCTGACTCGGCCCTTTAGTTCCATTTTGAAGGCTATAAATGGGCCAATTCCGAGCTATGGAAAAGGAAAAGGAATTCAACTTTGAGAGAAAAGTTACTCTAGAGAAATTATTTACTTCATATTGAGTCTGCATCCCTTTGTCATTTAAGTCTGAACATAGTGTTCAGCCGCCAAGATCTTCCCTTGTTGATTGAGAACCTCATTGTTTCTCTCTTATGAGCTTGTGTTTGGTGGAGGATTGAAGTGGTGGAGGCCCAGCTGGAAGGAACTTAGTTTCTCGATTACGAGCTGTGCCGAAACGGAAGTCTATAACATTTTCACTTATGTTGGTCATTTATTAATAGAAATACTCTTTGCCCATCTAATTGATATCTTGCAAATATATGAGTTATTATCCATGGGCATATTTGTCATGTTTATTAATGGATTATTCTATCTAATGTGCTAACCTTTTATATCATCACCATATGATTTCTTTGTTTGTTTGTTGAGAACTGGTTGGAGGTATATAGCTTTGGGTCGAAGTGCTCAATGGTGGACCTCATCCAACATCTGGACGAGGTAATCCTCTTTCTTATCTCAATTGCATATTGGTTTATATAGCATGTTTTTGGGATAGAGTTGATTTATGCAATCATTTTCGTCTGTTGTGGTTTACCCTAGCCATAGAGAGATTTTCCTCATAACAGAATCAGCGACCATACTGGGGATTGAATCTTCTTTCTTAGGGTTTGGAGTACTTTTCTCCTTAGATTGATCTTGTTTCTATTGTGTTTCTTGTTGCATCATTGCTTGATAGTTTTTGGTCATTTTGGGTCTGAGTTCTTAACCTTTCTCCCTTGTTTGGCCTTGTTTTGAAGCATATACGTGCCTTTTTCCTTGATAGTTGCGTACATATGCAAGCTGTCTCACTGCAAGATGTGTATATATGATCTGTTTGCTTGAATAGTTGCATACATCAGTTTTCCTAGCTTGTTTTCTTGGTTTGGTGGTTGTTGGGTAGGATTTGATGTTTGCTGAGTCTTCTTAGGTCTTTGTAGCGCATGCTAAGTGCTTGTGGGACGTATGGAAACCCATCTTTGGTTGAATTTCTGGGCATAGTCTTTCTCATCATATTTTCATTTTTTATTGTGCTTGTACATTGGGCTGGTTGTTTTGCTACTTGGTATCCTCCTTGAGTTATCTTTTTATATAAAAAATAGGGTTATATATCAAGTTACTTTTCAGTCCATGCATTTTCAGTTTTGTTATATTGAAAATACAAAAAATAGGCATTTTCCATTACTTGGCATTTTTGTCTTTTGAAGTCCTTGTCATTATCTTAGTGCATATAGTGAAAGATTGCATTTTACTTTGGAATTGCAGAGTTGAATTTGAAAATTGCATTGGTTTTTAGAAGGATATCATTCATTGAAAGTTAAAGTTGGGACTTTGCATTATTTTCATATTTACTTTTCTTGCAGAGTCATAAAACCATGAGTTTCACTACCATACCATTTTGAGTAATCACGACCATTAAAATTAACGCTATAAATTAAAATTGATTAGTCACGATTTTATTTTCTAGGTTACACAAACTAGCCTAGGATTTAGTGCCTTGGAAGATGATTTTGTGAGTAAACTTCTCCAAGGTAATTAAATCAACATATGTGTCTAAGTTAGAGAGTGGAGAAATCCATTGTATAATTGGTAAGATTAGGAGGCTCCACTCACACCGGAGTTAAGCACAAGGTCGCGCGAAGTCAGTTGAAGGGATATTCCCCCGATACCTTCCTAGTGTTAGAGATATTTCCAGGGATATATTCGTATCTGGGGATCTTACTAGTGCCTTTACCTCCGTGAGAGGAGGTACTTTCAAGCTTTCGGGCTTTGCTACCCTGCCCATACGGTGGACTTGAATTATGACTGCTCTCCTGTGCATTGGTTATACAGTGGTTTATTAGTTGCTTGACTTAGGTGTCTCATAGGTTACTTACATGGGTTATTCTACAGGTACCATGGGTCAGATAAGGGTTGGAAAACACACAGCCTTTATGGAGGATTACTTCTCCATGGGGATCTGAACGACTAGTTTTTAAGCCCACTAGGGCCCTTAGAACGGATTTTGTTACCTCCGATCTTTAGCAGGGAGTCTCAGGCCCCTCTTGGGCGAGACATACCTTCTTTAGAGAGGGAGGCCACCCAACCACTTTATCCCATTTGCATCTATATTGGCCGTTTGAATTTTGGTGTGCTCTTTGATTACTAGTTGGCCTTAAGAGTCTATATTGAGTTCTCATTATCATGGATAGTGTAGTCCCTTTGGCTCCCTCGTTAACCACTACCTACCCCATGATGCCTACTCAGTTCATGGGGACGAATCCTCCTGTTTCTTACAATGGTATGAAGAACTATGGTACTCAGTCCATGCCTTGGGTCTCTATTCATTTTCTCGTTGATATGCCTTCACCCTTGCAATCCTCTCCCTGGTCCACTTATATGAATCCTAGCATTGGATCCGGGGGCACCATGGACCCAATGCCTACGTCTTCACTTGATAAGAGTCGTGTCCCTCAACCATCTTTCACAACGAGAGGTTGGAACCTCCCCTCTTAGAGATCCAGTCCTAGCGATGCTCTTTTATGAGTCAATACTTAGATGGGTGCTTATTCTACTTATTACACCCCATCCATGTATCCTTCGTTTGTCATGTCGGTTCCTTTGAACACTTTTCCCATGAAGACTCCTCATGTATCCCTGGGTGCTTCTTATGGGGAGAATCAATTTTATAGTTCGGGCTACCCTTTTTATGGAACCGCTTCACAAGGGGGAAACATATATCCTCACTCAAATATTCCTTATCATACTTCTGTCTCTTCACAGACTTTTGTCATTATTCCCATACACACCTCTTCGAATCAGTTAGGTGAAGGATACTACCTTTTCAGACAGGGACAGGGGGTAAACCAGGATCCTTCCTAGCCTATAATGTTTCAAAGTCAATCTTTCCCGAGAACTTAGTATCAAATGCCACAACTCGACGCTAGTCCAGTCACTGTCAGGCATACTGGAGCTCAATCACCAACCTCTACCAATCATGTTTGAGATGATTCGACAACCTCTGCAAGTCATATTGACAACTAACACCCAGTCGTTGCTAGTCATGTTGGGGGAACCACTCTAATCGCCATGAGTCATATCAAACTCACATCTCCAACCTCTATACGTCATGTAGGAGATGACTCTCTCTCCTTTGCTAGTCATGATGAGAGCATGTTGCCAGCCACTGTGAAGACCGCTGGGGGAATTGAGAAGCCTCAATGCCTCAGACGTAAACCTAAATTCCTTTGCAGGACTTGTGAAGGAGATCACCTTACTCATTTGTGTCCAACTACTGCTGGGATACCAGAAGCATGGGGATCACCTAAGGGCCCTTCATATTCTGAGGCATTTGTGATGTCCCCGCACCTTGTTTCTCCTTTGATTGACACAGCTGTAATGTCACCACAATCCTCTCCTGACCTCACCCCCTTTGTCAAGGGTGATGTTTCCACTATCCCTATTATCGTGCATCCTCTTCAACCTAGAATTGAAGAAGTGGTCACACTAGTGAAATGTCTGGTCTATCCTACTCTCCTTATGGAGGGTGATGCATCCTTCAATAATGTCATCAAAATTCTTGATCTTGCACCTTCTGAATGAGAGATATTTATTCTCTCCTCGAGTACTCTCCCTCCAAGTCCTGAGGAAGTTCCCTTCAATTGGGATGGCCTTGTGGGGTACCCAATTCTCCCCCCTATGTATTTTCCTATAAGAGACATTATCTAATCCATCACCAAGACCATATACTATGTTAGTGCTTTATCCTCATCAAATTGGAGATCTTTGGGTTTTCCCAAGCTTATGTCGGCTATTCCTAAGATACTGAAATTCCACAGAAGTCCATCACGGAAGCCTTGGCCTCCCTCGTGACTTGCCACCTAGAATCTACCAAACGAGTCCGAGTTAAGATATTTTCCGACTCGTTCAAAAAGTGAAAATATTTCCAAGTGATTTGTCCCTTTCACACTCGTCAATTTGGACTTGAAAGGTTGTGAGTCTTAGTTAAGCTCTTTTCTGACTCTTTATCAAAAAGTGAAAATATTGCTGAGTGAACTTGTCTCTTTCACACTCGTAAATTGGATTTGAAAAGATGTCTATTTGGCACAAGTTTATCCCTTTTTCACACCAAGTAGACTAAAAGATATAAAAAAGGACATTTTTTTGTGTTAAGTTGTGATTGCATCTCATGCCCTTGCTTGCAGTATTGAGCCTATTGTCGATTCATGCTTTGCATTATAAACCATTTGCCTTAGAAGTTTTGCATTGTTAACCAAGAAAATCCTTGTTTATATCCTTCACAATTTGACACCCTATACCTAGGAGGGAACATTCCTCCGAGTGTCCATCTCCCGCATGCATTTGCCTGCATTGAGAATAGGTATGTTCCACTGCTGGAACTAGTTTTTCTTACTTGCAACACTAGTTTTCTCATCTGTATCATAGCATTCATTTGTCTATGAAAAAAAAAAAAAAGACAGGCGGGAAGGGAGTATTATCTTATATTGGAAGCAATCATGTCACCTTTGAACATAGCACAAAGTTATTGAGTCCATTCATCATCATAATTTTGGGATTAGCATGGCCTTAGGAAGATGAGATCGTTACAGATTATTCTCTACCGACTGGTTACTCTTCCAATCCCTATAGAGAATTTCATTGATGCCTCATGCATCTCATGGTTTCATCATTGGGTCTATGATGCCGAAGTCCTCCATATGTCTCATGCTCTTGTTCAAAATAAGTCTATCAACCCGTGTCAGCTACTCCTCATAAATATTGACTTTGCATGTCATCCATACCCTCGATTTGTCTCAGAATCACATGATACTATAGTCCTATCATGCACCCTGGCCCTACTTTCATCATTGGTAGGTAACCTTGAAACCAACATTAGACATTTCATCATTGGTCATTCACTGGGTGGTTTCCCTTGTGTTCAACGACAATAAATCTATTCACACATTGAGATTCATGCAATGTCTTGGATTCCATTAGCCTTATTGGTGGTGTCCTCGTCTTTGTCAAAAAAAATCATTATTGGTTGTTATTCAAAGGGTCTTTTTCGTGTACCGCTTGCACTTGGCACACACAAAAAATTCACATGGTCATTGGTTCATGAACATGTTCTTCATTCGATTTCCACCAAATCATGAAGCTCCTTCTTTGTACCTCATGCTGGTTGATGAGAGATACTTTAATGCTCTCCTTTCAGTGGGTCTCTTTCCATAGAATTCAACCCATTTATTCTAGAAACAAGACCTAGAGTCTTATGAGTACCTTGAGGCTTATAGTCATAAGTGGTAGGCTCTCTCACTATCGAAAGTTGTGAATACATCAATGTCTCCTGATCGATGGATCCTTCAAGTGTTCGACACCGACTCCTTTATTCACACTTGTAAGAATGTACTCGGTGCCTTGATACCTACTTTCATTATCAGTAGGTTGTCTCGTGTTTTCTAATGGTATACATCAATGACCAGTAATCAAACGATGTCTCATTGTGTTCTACCTCAACTCCTTTATTCACATGATGTAGACTTGCACCCTTGGAGAATTCCGTAGAAGACTTGAAGACATCACTATGTGGCTGCAACTTTCCTGAGTTGTTGCTTACTTTTCATTGGACTAGTACCTATATGAATTCAGTGATCATGGGCGATCAGATTGTACTCCATGGTATACATATATCTTCATATTGGTTTTGAGACTAGTTCTACTGGGCCTTGTTCATGACTATGACAACTATTGGCATGTAACCACATTTGTATTTTCCTATTCATGGCCACAAACACTTGTTTGTTATATTTTCACATGGATCTACAGTGTAATTTTATTGGCAATAATGTATGCAAAGTCAGTGCAGAATGTAATGAGCATCTCGTTCTTCCAAATGGTTCCCTACCACTCCACTTCTTGGTTGTTTATAATGTATTTCGACCATCACAGATACTCCTCTAACCTCACACATTGGGGGGCATATGTTATAGAAATATTTTCCTCACCCTATGAAATCTTGCATAGAGGGACTTATTCCATTTCCCTGTGCAGACTTATCTTCCATGTTGATAAAATCTAGAGAAAAAAATAAATATGTTTCCACATGTATGCATCTTGCACACTATACAACATGCGTATACGCAGGTTTCTCCACTACATCCCACGTACATCGATATTTGTGCCAGGAAATGAAAATTAAATGTCGGGTTTCCATGTCATGACATGAGATATCTGATCCTTGGCCTTCCATATACTATAAATGTTCTGACTCGGCCCTTTAGTTACATTTTGAAGGCTATAAATGGTCCAATTTTGAGCTATGGAAAAGGAGAAAGAATTCAACTTTGAGAGCAAAGTTACTTTGGAGAAATTATTTAATTCATATTGAGTCTGCATCCCTCTGTCCTTTATGTCTAAACACAATGTTCAACCCCCAATATCTTCCCTTATTGATTGAGAACCTCATTGTTTCTCTCTTATGAGCTTGCCTTTGGTGGAGGATTGAAGTGGTGGAGGCCCATTTGGAAGGAACTTAATTTCTCGGTTCCAAACCATGCCAACATAGAAGTTTGTAACATTTTCACTCCTGCTGATCATTTATTAATAGAAATATTATTTTCTTGTCCAATTGATATCTTGCAAATATACGAGTTATTATCTATCGACATATTTGTCATGTTTATTAATGGATTATGATATCTAATGTGATAAACTTATATATCGTCACCATATGATTTATTTTCTTGTTTGTTGAGAACTTGTTGCAGGTATGTAGCTTTGGGTCGAAGTGCTCAATGGTGGACCTCATCGAACATCTGGACGAGGTAGGCCTCTTTCTGGTCTCGCTTGCATATTGGTTTATATAGCATGTTTTTGGGAAAGAGTTGATTTCTGCTGTCATTTTCGTCTGTTGTGGTTTACCCTATCCATAGAGATATTTTCCTTGTAACATCAGGTAGGTCAGGGGGATCCAGCTACATGGGCTCAGGTGAAGTGGTCTGGGTTGAATGGTTGTGTATTGCAGTGGTAATGGGGGTTGTGGGGGTGATGGGGGTTTCTCAATGATTATGGTTGTGGATGCAGTGGTATATGGTTTGGGATCATCTTGAATGTTGATCATTGTTTAAGCAGATCGAACAAATGCTTGACTATGAGGTATGGTCAAGGAAATCAGTTGTGGGTTCAGAATCTTCACAGGGGAGAGCCCTCTCATGGGTTTCTTAAATAATGGATCTCCTATGAAAGCAGTGGCGAGGATGTCATTGACATCTTTACCTGATAGCACAGATTGATTAGGAAGTTGCAGAAACATAGGAAATGTCCTCTTCTTGCATTCCATAGGTTGTGAATCCTCTTTATCTTCTTATTCCATCGGCATCAAGACGTTTTGTTTCTTCTCATATTTTCCAAGACTCAACCCTCTGCCTTCTTCCTGACCCTTTTTCTTCGGGATCTCTGCAGGAAATAGGTAGTGCATGCCATATTTGCATGGATTGTACTTGACGCCAGTCCACGACATAACTTCTTTGTCAAATTTTTCCTCATCCACGTAGAAGGGGAGCAACCTTGAGTGGAATTCTTCCGACTTCGTATGCCTTGAACAAACAAGATTATTGTGGTGGTTCAAGCCAAAAACGATATTCGAGGTGTTTAGGTTCAACAACCCTTTTGGTATTCATCATCGCTGAGCTGTGTCAATCAATAGATTGTACCACTTTGAGAAAGTGACATTGTTGAATTCCTGGTTCTCCTGGTCCGCCCTTGAGTGCCAAGGTTCGAACACTTTGGCAAGGTGATATTTGTAGCTACACCAGTTGAATACAACCCTGTTTGCACAAAAATAAGCTACGAAAAGTGAATCTAGGGTGCATTCACATTTGTAATAGGACCGCATGACCTTTCTTGCAATTATATAACAGGTCGTCCGAACTGTTTCTGGAATAATTGGGTCAATTGTTGTTTCTAGACCACCTCTTTCTGTGTGGAACTTCTCATACAATCTAACCTCACCTTTGTTTTTTTCGTGCTTGCTCGGGTGTTGACCCAAAAATCTGCTCTGGGATCAACATGGTGTTTTACACAGTTGCTTCTCCATAAAATCCCCTTGGTGCTATGGTTCCAGTCAAAGACAGTGGCGGGGGTCATAGTTACTATGGCCTCTGCCCTTGAAAGAGTATCAGTTGGTTGCTTTCAGGGATTTGTGGG